>JAFVLL020015968.1:9942-49915 GCA_021397915.2 Tor tambroides | reverse complement strand
AGAGAGAGAGGACCCTTGTGGGCCAATCTCATCTGTCACAGCCAAGCTTCATCATTAATATGCAACAGCAGCCTGCTGATGCTTGGCATTGACCCATTTTCTCGCTGAAATATCACCGCAAGGTTCACGGTGTGAGAGAGACGCAGACCTGCACATAATCGGCTTTGCGTGGAACACTCAGGTACAGGGGGGTCTGCTTGAAAACACAAGCACTCATACCCAGTGATAATAACTTCCTCTTTGTCCGGCGCACTTTTGATTAGGAGAGCTACAGGAGTTCAGAAATACTTGTCCGTCCTCTAAAACTGATAACGACAAAATCCGAAGTCATTACACATTTAAACCGAGTCCCCCTGCAACAAACGTGGCCCGCATTTGAAATGTGCCAATAGCAGGACATCACATGATGGAACAGAACTGCAATAGTATTCATGAGATTCACAGGTGGTAAGAGTGCAGTGGGATTTGGTGCATATGTAAAGTGTCAAGATATTCACGTTAATATAATCCTTAAGTGGAATAAGGACAAACAGATTTGGCTTGCGGCCTATGATGGAGGGCTCAAGAATGCTTAAAAATGTATTACAGGTGGGGTGGTGGGATGCGGCATAAATTTTCACAGGAGCGAGCCATTTATTTATGCGTACACCTGCGTCATGATTAGCAGGGTTAGATGAACATGCTCCTCCCAAACCTTCGGTTAGATTGTGGAAACATATTGGATGCACAGGCTTTTTCAGCACAGAGCTTTTTCTGAAGAGTGTGTTGAAGTACTTTAGCATTAATTATCAAAGCCATGAGGGAAAGATGTTCTATCTGCTGTAGAGACGTCTTCTGATGATGTCTGGATTTGGTTTTCTCCCACTAGCATGTAATATGCATATGTGGCATGAAAACATGCAAAATGTATATATCTCCACTGAAACATTTTTTCTTTTCTAATTTGATTATCTTTTAATGTTGTATTATTACAGTGTTTTTATATAATTTAAAATGCAATTTATATTTATTATGGCAAAGCTGAATTTTCACATGATCTTTCAGAAGTCATTCTAATATCATCTCTATAATCTTTCTCATACTAATATGCTAATTTGCTGCTCAAGAAACATTTCTCATTATTAACAATGTGGATATAAAAGTATAATTTTCTTTCCAAAAGTTCTTACTGACACCAAACAACAGAGGTTGGGTAATTGATTTATTTTATGTCCTTTGTAGTTGTTTTTTGTAGCATATTGACATGAACAACAATTTTTGTTTTTCATAATTCGTCGCGTATCATGTAATGTATTATGCACATGCCATTTAATATTTTATATTGTTATATATATTTAATAATAATACATTTTATATGTGTTTTGTGTATTTATACCTGTAGTGTTACCTTTATATCTTACATATGTTGTATAATATATTTATCATGTTATGCACTATATGTATCATTTGAAAATCTACCCTTTGTTTTCTCTCTCTCTCTCTCTCTCTCTCTCTCTCTCTCTCTCTCTCTCGCGCAGGTGTTGGGCAGTTTTAGAGATTGTTCCCCAGATGGCCATGGAGTCACTGCTGGAGGAGAAACTCTTAAATAGCAGCGCAGGACAAACAGAGACGACTCATCCAGTACACACATTTATCTACTCCAACATCTCCCTGGAGGAGTGAGTGCATACATGCACACGAACATATAAATTTATATGCATTGAGGTTCTTGTACAACAATTGTAAAGATGTCTCGAGAGACAAGATACTCGAAGGTTGCTGTCATGATTACCTTAGTGTACCGGGTGTTGTTTTTCATGGGCCAAAGTCTTTTTTAACAAATACCAGTTCTAGTTTCTGTGTGAGAAAACAACTCGAGGTTAGCTGTGCCACTTTAGTTTTGTTCTGAGAACTGTTGTATTCTGCTGTTATACATCTGCATTTAAAAGCACATCTTCTTTCTATAATGCATGATGGCAGATAACGAATTAGAGCGCGTTCGGTACCAGTCGCCAAGAATTACAGCTCGATAAAACAAGTCGCACAATGAATGACAACGCAAGTCAGACTGAATCCGAACATCGCTCTCGCTTTTTTAATCGTTGTCTCCTTGGCTCTATCAGTGACGGGGGAAATGGAGAACATCTTAGGCAGGAGTCTTTTTTTAGGAATTCATACATTACAGCACTTGTTTATGTATGAGGCTTGTATTAATATTTAAATGAGCTCCGTTCGGATCGGTGTCATGTGTAATACAAGCAGATAAATTTCTGGCCCTAATGATTCAGAGTTGTTTGTGTGACGGTGGATAGAGTAGCATGATTAGACACGTCAGTCAGCGGTTTCTTCGCTCCCAGATGCTTCCTCATGCAGCCATTTTCACCCCGGCACACACCTCGAGTGATGCGCCGAGCGTCGTTTGATTGACTAAGCAGCACTTAAGCAGGTGAGGACCCTGTAAATAAGCTTTTCCCTCAGAAACGGTCTCGTTTTAGACCCCTCCCTCCATCTCGAGCTCTCTGCGGATGGATTCTGCCACCTGGAGATCGCAGAGTTCTGCTTTTCGCCTCCCCTCCCATCCGCTGTTTATATCAGCCGGGTTTGTCGAGGTAATCCAGCCAGCTCCAAACTAGATGGAGTTAGGGAAATGGATTTCTGGAATAAAATGAAAGTGTGTTTTGGGTTTGCGTGTGATGTAACTCTGACAGGGGATTCAGTGAGCCGCATAACTCCGTTCAGTCATCTGTGGAGTATTTTTTTGTTTAGTAAAGATTTACTAGGCTGCAATTTTACTCCGAGGTCCTCCTACTCTGTAATTTACTTTGAAAGCCATTGTTGGCACTCTTAAAAGAATAATTGGTGAAGACTAACACTATTCGAACTATTCAAACAGTATCTAAAGGTGCCGTATCAGACGTAATTTAAAAAATACAACATCAAGGGGAAAATTGAAGGCTTGCTCTTAAACACACCCGCCACTTGATTTTTTTCACACAAAATATTTCCTTTATGTTCGCAGTGAAACAGATTTTCATGTCAGTATTTTGACAGTTATTTAATTTAGCTGTCTGCACACCCCTGCTTTTTGAATATGTGAATGTTTTCTTAATGACGACAGGTGTCGGCGATAGTTATGAGAGGGAATGATGGGGCTCTTGAGTGAGAGATCCGCAGAACAACAGTGGCCCCTGGAGGTTAAAAGATGCACTGCGTGAGCCTGGTCTGCTTAAACTCCATTATCAGGTGCATAAGTACCTCGAAAATAAAATCTGCTGAGGTTCACTGCGAATGTGTTCGAGGTCGTAAAGCGCTGCTCTCATGTAAGCACGTTGTTACGTACCTAGTGTAAGCTGCATCTGCGAATGCATGTCATCTAACTTGCAATTACACATAAATCAATATGTAGCTGTTTGTTTACAGGTTTCAAGTGCATGTTTATGAGTTTATCCCAGAATAAGTACCTCATTCATCGTCTGCCTTTCTTTACAGTGGCCGTCTTTCTCTCTCTCACTCGCTGTCATTCTCACTCTCAGCATCAGACCTACAACTCACTAATGAGTAAAAGCCTCCCCTCAGGGCTGCCATGTGTAGTGAGACTCTCTAGAGGCTCTCCAAAGCTGTAGTGGTAGATTTCATCTCATAATTTGCTTCACATTCAGTTTAGGCTTTCATTTGCCCATTCGATTCAATTAGCTGCCTCCTAACAGCAGTTTGACTCTGTCGCCTTGTTCAAATGTGCACACAGTTCTCTAGGTAAGACCTGGGGACAGTGCGGTCCACACCTGGGTGTACGGACGCAAGGGATTCGGTGGGAAATGTGGGGCGTTCCATCTCCCGGCAGAACCGTTGAAGTTTTTGAGAAATGGAGGTCAGACACGAAATATTTCGCACGGTCCTTTGGCTGCAGAGAGGAGGACTCCAGGGGAGCGGGAGGAAAGAAATAATTAAAGCCAAGAGAAATTCATTTGCGCCACAGTTACAGAGAATGTCATTTCCACTGCATTATGCGTCTCTTTTACAAAAGCCGGAGTTAAATATTTTAAAGGCCTGACTGGCTCTCATCTGGCGGCCTCCATTATTGAAAGCGAAATGTACTTTAAAAGGCAGAGGCATTACCCCACAGTTAGAGGGTCGGCCTGCTTCAGACGTTGCCTTGCGTTTGATAACCTCTGGATTCATTGATTACATACAGCTGATGGATTCTAAGCACTGACTCAGAGCTTTGCTTTTTCAATTCAATTAAAGCACTATAGTGGAGCTACTCAATATTTCTTCCATGTAGGCTATTATATTGTCAGCCGTGCAATTGATTTGTCTACAGTCGTTAAGACTTTTTTACAACTGGAGCAGAGGTATTTTCTATAATTATTTATTATTTTTGGACTGAATTTGATAATGCCATTGTTTGTATTGATCTGCTGTCCTTACCCTGGTTGTTATATGCTCGTGTGCCAGTTTATTTAGTCGAAGAACATGGGGCGTATTGGGTAATTAAAAGGGTATTAATAAAATCCGCAAATAATGTGAGGTTTAGCTGGATAGCACAACCCATATCTTTCTCCATCTGCACCCTTTCAAAATAGAAAGATAATCATTTGAAAAATATATAATGCTAATGTTTCAGCGTTTCATATATTTAATCTTCTCAATGCCAGATTGTTTGATTGATTTTTGAAGCGCTCTTAAAATCATGAAATAGACCCTTTTTTTCCCTGTCTGCTGATGTCACAACTTGGTTTTTCATTATTTGTAGTTTATTTCTTATTTGTCTTTTAAACTATCTAGTTTAGTTTTTGTTAGTTGTCACTCTGCAATTGTTTTGGTTTGTTATAACAGGTTTTTTGTTTAATTTTTTTGTTGTATTTTAGGGCTGCAAAGGTTTGTAAACATTTAATAATGTAATAATAAACTTTTTTTTGTATTGTTTAATGGTGATGCATTTCTTAGCACAATCTAGATTTATTGATATTTAGTGTTTTTTTGTTGTTGTTTTTTTAAATGAAGGCAGGTTGTAAAGGTTTCAAGTTTTATTATGTGTCATTAAAAATTAAAACTAAAATTTTTGGTCATTTTAATTTTATATTAGTTCATTTTGGAGTCAGGTATTACAGACCTCCTTAGTTGTGCCGTACGGAAGGACAAAGCAGTGAGTTACTGTATTAGCTGACTTATAGCGCCCTTTTGTTGAAGTTAAAACGTGGCTGAGATGAAGTGAAAGCAGTAAGTCAGTGCTGTCCCTCATTGCTGGCCTGAAGCAAAGCACTTGCCAAATGATTTTCAGGCCAACGAGGAACAAAACAATGTATTTAAGGGTAGTTCTGCTGTTTTTACTATGTATGTGGTCAAATCTCCTCTGTTGATTTTGCTTTCAGACGTAACCTCCTGGATGATTTGAAATTGGCCAGACATCAAGTATTACTGCAGGCTTCCTCTCTCCAAAAGCAGATTAGTAGCTCTGAAATACAGCCCTCTAGCTACAAAGCCACAAAGAAAAAAGACAAAAAAATTATTTGAATTTCAAAGACATAGGGACTGAGCCAAAAGCAAGGACTTTATAAGACACAACAGTGAATGAAAATGGAATGGAGAATCAGTCCACACATTCCCAGAGGGGTGACTGTTTGAAAGATCGGAGGTACATTTTACCCTGTGGACCAAACCTAGAAAAGTTTTTACGGAGGCTTGTAACGGATTCACTCCATGCTCCACATGCAGCAACCTTTTGGCCTTGCCTTTAGGCTTTTGACCGCTTAACTAGAATGTTCTTCAGTGTGACTGGAGTAATAAAAGAACTGGATTTTAGTGTCACAGAGTCAAAGCAGCTCTCGTTTGAGAGTAATACACAGTACTACACTTGTAGTCACTTATACAACAAAGCAGATTATTTCTTTCTTTTTATATGTTTTTTTTTTTTTTTTTTGCAGGTCCGAAAAGGCAGGGGAGATAGCAACGATACCTCTAACCAAGGTAAATGCCATTAAGTTTTACTTGGTGTCCAATGCTTCACAAATCCACATTTGCAGAGCCTTTGAATGTCTGTAGTGCTTTGAATGTATGACAGACCAAGAATAAGTAAATATTAAGAGACTTCTCCTGTGTTTAAGCCATGGAGTGTAAGGGGTTTCTGATATAATGTACTCTAAAGTGCTTTTTGACTTTCAAAGGTCAAGTGTTTTGCAACTCAGAGAGGCTAGTACGTGGCTTGGGATGCTCTAATCAGATGCGTGTGTGATGGCTTCATGTCTGAATCACAGATCGTTATTGCCATCTGCAGTTGACATCTTGATTTGTTGAAGCTGTTTGCTTTGACTCCCTCTTCAAGATCATTCTATCACTTTAAAAGAGAGTAGCTCCAAGCCATTTTGGTGCTGAACATCTATATGTAAGGCATGTAAAACATAAAAATAAACCCACTGCAGTTTAATATAATCTTAACTGGATAGTCCAACTTCACATTAATATTAAAATGCTGTTATTATACATCTCATAAAACCTGTCAAAAAATGTCAAGGTCACATTTCACCCCAAAAACCAAAAGAAAAAGTCATATTTTGCATAAAGAAATGTAATCTACTTTTAGAATATGTTAGGAATTTCTTTGGTTTGTGATATTATTAAATGCGCACATTTTACTGTGAAACATCTGGTATTTAATTATGATTCTAATAATTCTTATATTAATCATTTTTAATTACATTTTTAATTAAAATATTTTTTGCAATATAATATATGATTTGATATATAATTATGTATATTTATACAGTACTGAGAAATAGGCAGTAAAATAATGTTTGATTTTTTTAAAGTCTGCCATAAAGAACATATGTTTGGTTGTTTGCTCTCTCGCTCGCTCTCTCTCTCTTTGGAGGTTGAGAGCCCCTGTTTACTATGAACTCTTGTTCAACAAACTGAGGTTAAAAATCTGTTCCTTTGTATGTCATGAAGAAAATGGTGAAAAAAAAACAGCATGCAGGTTCTAAACAACATAAGGATGAGTAAATAATAACAGAATTTTAATTTTGGGGTGAACTATTTCTTTAAATACTGCAACCGACGTAAAGACATAACCTTTCTCATTTGGGAGAAACCCTTTTCATGTGAACAGTGTTTGGCAATTCTGTGGCAGCTCAAGTGTGAAAATCATTCTTCTGTGTCTCGTGCCTATGGCCGGTACTCTGGAAATGAGCTTAGAGGCAGGAAAGGAATCACAATAATGAATAATGCATGACTAAATATTTTCAAGCCCACTCTTGTATCTTGGCGCTCCTCTTGGTTTGCTTGAGTCTTACCAACCTTGTAATGAGGCTAAATATTTCCATTCCAATCTGTTAGCATACAAAGATCCCAGCATCAGCTCAAGACGTTCTCAGAAGCTTCCCGTGTGGTGTTGTGAGTAATGTGCATGTACGTCATAACAACTGTAGAGTTCAACTCAGCGTCTCTGGCCCAATGTTTTTCACAGGTACGTGAGCTGGATGTTTGTTTGCGGAGTTACTACATTTCCACTTCTCGCAGCATTGTAGCTTCGCTGGCTGCTGTCCAATCAATCTTTCCTATTTGGAGTATGATGACTGTAATGATTACCTCATTCGTATCATTCATTCTCAAAACAGTAGGTTAAAAATGAAATAAATGAAACGGGTTCAGAAATGTGTTTGTCATCAGCTCCTGCTGTAGATGGAGCTGTGTGAGGAGGGGAGGGGGCTCAACAGGGGGTTCATCACCCTAGTTAGTAAACATTGCTCTTTTTATGCTGTCACGTTTGGGTTGGCAGAACACACGCTCGTTTGAGGACGTTTTCAAGCTCTGACGTCCCCGCTTTCCCTGTGACATTTGCAACCTTCATGCTTCGCCTCACGGAGATGTGCTGTATTACAAGAAGGCTTTGTGAGGAAAGACTTCAGCTCTGCTTGTTATGAAAATGTTCAAGATCTAGTAGCTGGCTGTTCATGTGCTGGATGTCACCTCCAAAGGACCTTCTGTTTATATTAGCATAAATACCTTGCAAGTAGTTTTGCCTCTTTTTTTAAAAAAAATGCAGGCAACTACTCAAGAAATTGACAAAACATGTATTTAATTTAGCAATGGTTAACTGCAGTGAGAAGTTGCTTTAAAGGTTACAGGCCAGATTTACTAAATGGGCCAAATTAGCGTTAGAGCGCAATTCCATATTCTGTGTGTGATTTACTGACAATGCACACATTAGCCAGCCAGATAATTTCCATAATGACCAGCGCAATCTACCAAGAGCAGTGCAAATTAGCGCAAACATGCATTTTGGGACGTTAAATAATGGCGCAAATACCAGTAATTTAACGAACACAAACATTAGTAAATGGCATTGCATGACTCATTTTAAAACTGTCCTCCCATAAATTTTGCGTCTGTATAATAACTCTGCCCACGCCTTTTTAGCGCGAATTCTTCACTGCGCGTCTTTACCAAATCCTGACAGTACTATTTTAACACCAAAAGACGGTTTGCGCTGGCGCAAGCTGTTAGTAAATCTGGCCCTTAGTACTGTATGCATTTTCTGCACTACTCACGCATCACGGTTTTATCTTAAGATAAAATTTGTGGCAAGAACTTGGGTTTAGCTTAGCTTTTGAGAAGAAACTCTGCAAGTTTGCCTCCATCTTGTAACAACACTGTTAATGTTTACCTTTATTTTTCCTATGTGCCTGTCTCTGCATATTTTGGCAAGACTTTGAGCTTTGGCTTGCACTTCTGTAACCGAATCTGAGTGTAACGCATCAGTTATGGTCCCACACCGGCCTCTGGCTCAGCCTTCAGTAGCCACGCCCCAAACTCTCACTATTGGTTGAGCTGGAGTGATTGACAGGTCTGAGCAGATCACTCTAAATATTCTGATGGCACCTGGGAGGCTCAATGTGTACACTTTTGAGGAAGATAAACCCATGGCATGCAATGAGCAATAAACTGGGTTATTATATTTTTACAAAAAATCGTACAAATGATCTATTATTACAGAAATTTTATTTAAAAAATCATGTTTGTACTTTAATTTCATCTTTGAGAATACTGAGACAATCACAATCAGGTGTTCATAAATATTGCTGACTCCAAATTGCATGGCAGTTTTTGTTTTTACAGTCTCAGATGACACTTAATTTATATTAAATCTGCTGAAGTAATCATTACCGACACAACAAGCATTTTTTGTAAGAAAGCAGCCACCAGGAACATAAACATAATTGTATGTGATCTCTCTACAACAGTTTACTTGTCACCCAGACAGGTAAAGAGAAGAGGTTTTGAAGCAGTGAGCATTCCAGACGAGTGATTGACACGCCCAGTGTGGGCTTCCCCTCCTGCGACAGGCCTACTGTACCAGAGCAGCGTCAGTACGCTATACACAGTCTATAATTAGCCCGCCTCTAATCCCTATCATGCGGTGTATTTATTATACACCACAGAGTGTTTGAGTGTGTGCGCTGCTACAGAACTGCCCTACCGCAGGGAGTCAGTCACTGTACTCACTAGTTAGTGACATGATTGACAGGTGTTTCTCCACTTCCTCAACTAGCAACAGCTGCTTACCTGCAAGCCACCAACAGGAGCCCAGCACAGTCGCTGAAAGCATATGACAGCAATGTTGCTCTAAGAGAGAGTGGTTAAAATAAAACAAAGGTCTGGAAATTACTAATAAAATAACATAAAATAAAAATAAATAAAAAATAATAAAATATATATGATTACATGATGTCCTATTTCACCGTTCACCTTAAATTAAATTTACAAAAGTGATTTTATATACATAGAAAGCATATTAAATGCAAGTAAAGTGTCTGCTTTAATGTCTTAAATCACTTTGGTGAAAATAAAACGTCAATATATGGGTGAAATATTGTTCCATCATCGTTCAGCTAACAGATACGTTTATGTAAAAATGCTACAACATACTTATTCTGACTTGTACTTATTAAAATACATAAAAGAAAATTGGTTCATATTAAATTTTATTGCATTTTAATCTGAATCTTCTTACTGATAAATGGGTAAAACCTAGTGGTTGGAAGGATAGTGGTAACGATTGGTGAAGTCAATTATTAATTATTAAAACGACAATTGATTTTTATTTTGGGAGGCTGCGCTGTGATCCTTAAATAGAGTTTTTAAGGACATCTAATGATTCTTGTTCAAAATATGCCTCACAAGATTTTTTGGTAGGTAAACTATTACACTGAATTGCATTATTCTCTGTAAATCTTAGGAAATAAGTATTTTTAAGCAGGACACATAGTAATGTATGAAAAAAAAATTAAAGCTGTATTATAACAAATTAAATAGCACTTACTTATTACTATATATTGCTTTTATTTATATAATACTTGAATAATCATTATGTATATTTGGCAGTTCAGTGCGCTTTATTTTTTTCTGTGAAGAATGCTCTTATTTAGTAACGGCTGTTAGATTGGACAAAAAAAACAACTCTCAGAGCAGCCGATGGCAGCACATTCGAGGAGGTGGTCGTGTAGGTGGTTACTTGAAATGCAGCACAGATATTCAGATTATTTTTCTCACTTTTAATCGTGTTACATATTATGTATGCTTGAACGGTGAAATGAGTCAGAACTGATGACGGTCGCACGTTGCCTCCATGGCCAGAACAACATTCAAGAGCACAAACACTGTTACAGAACGACACACAATTATCCTGCACAGCAGTTCTAATGAACACGCTGTTCCATCAGGTCATGAATTAGGCTAATTCATCAGTCCGTTGTATAGTAATGGGCAGGAGAGATTAGTTTAGCCAACAGTGAAGTTGTAATTGCTGCATCCAAAATTGCTCACTCATTGACTGCTCCCTATATAGTGAATGCGCATTGTGCACTAAATAGGGGTGGAGCTGACGTAAATATCCTTAATCAGAGAGTTACTATAATAACAACTTTACTTTGTAGTTTTACAGTAGTGTTTAAAAGTTTGGGGTCAGTAAGACTGGCAATATAAATTGTCAATATTGTTGAAAAAAAATAACAATCTTACTGACCAGTTAGTGGATTATGGGTGGATCAGAGTGCATTATGGATATAAAAGAGTGCACTATAAGTTGTTCACTCAGAAAACAGCTCTTATTGGATATTATATATGGTATAGTGAGTGATTTCAGATACAGGTGTTGCCTTTTTCCTCATGGTGCTATTGCACAATCGAACATCTTTTAGTACAATTTTGAATTGATTACCTTTCTAACTGCTTTGTCAAATCTTGTTTTACTTCTGCTCTTCATTATATATCGGCTAAAGACAGTTGGGTTGCTGTAAGATCCTTTGCAAAAGTCAATAACAATCACTACTTCCTTGAGGTGTTTTGGTGTTCAGGTGTTCAGAAACAAGTTAACTCTTCACGTTGTGCTGAAGGAAGCAAGCAATTTATTCATCTAAAGCTCTAATTGCTACCAGTATCTGACTAACAAAAAGTCAACAGTGACAAATCCAATAAACTTTATAGTGTAGTTCAACATATCTGAATACCTCCAGTCAGAGAGCATTCATGTGCTGTTTGAAGAGATTAAGTAACATTCATTACATATCATGAGCATAAAATTAGTCTAAAACATTGATCTTATCTTTCCAGTACATATTTCAAAGGTCGAGGTAATATATATACCGTATATATATATATATAACCTGACGTGTTCTTTTTTCCTCTTCAAGCGTTCTGTCTGATGGTGTAATTCAGCCGTTGGAGGCTTGGCTGTGATGGAAGGCGTGAGTCTGCCAATCAGGATGTATTAGGAATTCTCTCTGTATTACTCTGGGTCAATATTTGTCAGAACCATTTGAGCACTGCTTAAAACAGCTGAGATCCATTTATTATTCAGTGGTAACGCTGAATGCCAGAGTCCAGGGGAAGACGAGGGGAAGATGTCAGTTGAAATGGATGGATGTGCAGGACCTGACCTGCCTGCTTTATTATTGGCTTTAAGGTGATGGGGAAAGGAAATATGAATACACATTGGTGGAGATTAAATATGTGAGAGGGGCCAGATATTGATACTGCGACACCTTTGCTTTCGAGTCAGATTCGGTGTCAGATAAGGCAAAGAGCTCGGGCGCCACTGTACACGCAAAGAAAAGGTGAACATTTTGGGAGGATGCACATTGTAAGAGGAGGAATGAATCGATGCTGATATCGATCAGAGTAGAAAAAAAGAGTTTCTTCCAAGAAAAAATGGTCTAAATCCAACAGCATTGGAAGAAAATAAATCATATTAGAGTTGAGACCAAAGGTGAGGCTGTTCTTAGTGCAACTGGGGGAAAAAAGTAGAGGTACACCAGGAAAATCTATGTTCACAATTATCTTTCTATTATTTATGATGTTTTCTATTGGTTTTGGGTCATAAAAACACTTGGACACTGTCAGTATTTTCTGCAAAGACTATGAACATCTTTGCACTTGCATATTTTGGTTTTCATACCATAACATCTAAACAGTGTTGGGGAAAGTTACTTTTAAAGGTAATGCATTAAAATATTGTGTTACTTCCTAAGAATGTAACTAATTGCGTTACTTAGTTACTTTTTTTTGGAAAATAATGCGTTATGTTGCTTTTGCGTTACCTTTTCTCGTCTGGGCTGGGCTTGTTTGTTTGTTTTTAATATAAAAATTTCTATTTTTGGCAAATGTATAAGCCCTCACCAAAAGTGAAATGAATAAGCCTCAGACTTAAGGAAATGTAAATTCTGCATTGCATGAACAAAAGTACGCAGGAGAAGAAAGTTCAACACTCTTCAGCAATTAAAAAAGAAGCAAACAAATATTATTTTATCTGAAATAATTTTTTGTTCATTAGTTTGGTTGAATTGGATCATCGAAGGTCAGCAGCAAAGACACCGGTTAATAAAAAGGGACTTTTTATTGTTAATTAATAGGGGTGTAACGATACGCGTATCGTGTATCGAACGATTCAAGTGATGATTTGGCAAGTTCCAAATCATCCTTATCATCCTTATCCCCTTGGAGTGGGGACTTTGGAGCGAGCAGGGCACATGCGTGCCATTATTTAGTCGTTTAGAACGCACTTGGTGAAGGGAGCGATCTAATTTCCTCATTATCTTCAGCTGGGATGTTCCCGTGACAACGCAGCATGCTGTCCGTCAGCAGATGTCGCTGTTTTAATGTCATAAATGTCTTTTTATTGTTGTTAGCATAACTGTTGGAAATACACATGCATTTTATATTTTAAAACGTTTTTAAAATATGCTATATAATATATAAAAATAATGTATATAAAAAATTTTAAAATGTAATTTTTTTTTTTTTTTTATGCCGGTGTCCATCAGCGAATCTGCTGACGGACACCGTTCTGCGTTGTCACGGGAACATCCCAGCTGAAGATAATGAGGAAATTAGATCGCTCCCTTCACCAAGTGCGTTCTAAACGACTAAATAATGGCACGCATGTGCCCTGCTCGCTCCAAAGTCCCCACTCCAAGGGGATAAGGATGATAAGGATGATTTGGAACTTGCCAAATCATCACTTGAATCGTTCGATACACGATACGCGTATCGTTACACCCCTATTATTTAACATTTAATTACTGCAGGTTTGCATCATTTTTTTGAGTTTGCATTGCATTGTTTTTATTCATTTTGAGGAATATTGAATTTGTCATTTAGTCTAGAACTACACTAAGCATGTCTACATAGTGCATACTCCCGATTTCTCTCAACATGGGGACAGGAGCGCTGTCAGTCAATAATGGGAAAACAAAATAACTGGTGTTACTTATTTGAGAAAGTAACTCAGATATTGTCTTGTAAATTAAAAAGTAATGCATTACTTTACTAGTTACTTGAAAAAAGTAATCTGATTACATAACTCGCGTTACTTGTAATGTGTTACCCCCAACACTGCATCTAAATCCTTGCTATAACAAAAATCACCTATTTTCTTCATCTTGTACCATTTCCTAGAATACATTGTCCAGGCTTGACGAAATCCTCTCTTCTGAATCAGCTTCGTCCATCCATATATTCTAGACTAAACAGCTTCAACCTTTCAAATCTTCAACCTTAGGAAAGCCGAAAAGAAAACTTTTGATGTACTTTCCGGAAAGTGAACTTTTGTTCCTCATTCAAATACGAATCTGCAGCGCACCGTTCTTTTGAAGCAGGTGGTGACTCAGCACTATTTGCTTCAGCAGCCTTCATCATAAGGAATATATTAGATGCTTCTCATGGGATGCTACGAGGAACTACATGGACGAGACAGCAGGTCAGCCATTCTGTAACCCTGTTTTTGTGGACCGGACGTGTTGGACAAACTTTGATGTGCTCATTTGCATACTGGTTAACACACAGGCTCTTCCAGACTCATAACAGGTGATGTTCTTGAGCCAGTGCTGGCCAGCTTTGAGACTGATATAATTTGGGGAGCTCGTCTTTCTTGAGCTACACGGTATGGGCAAGGATTATGCAGATGAGACTGGTGAGCCAATGAATCCCTAGAGCTGAAGGCATCGGGAAAGAAAATGATGGCAGCACGGGTACGGCAAGACAGGTGGAGGAGAAACTGACAGAAAACAAAATATGATGGCATTAGGAAGGCGAGGGAGCTGTAACACGTTTTTCATCCTTTAGAAAACAGCTGACAGGGCAACCAGATGAACACGTTCATAAAGGAAGTTGTCAGAGCTGGTCAGTAAAAGTTGACAAGACTGAATTCTTCACAAAAGCACAAAGAGGGCTTCTGTATACTTGGACATGGATCTTCAAATATGTAATAAAATTGATCATTTTAAAGCTTTATGTTCAAGTTCCTGCCAGAATTACGTGTATAAAGTAATCTCACATAGCTGCCAGTTTGCAGGCAGAGTAAAATTATTATATTTCCTCAACTTTAGCACCATGGACAGTGGAAATACTGTATTGTATCAGGATGAATACAAAGATGAGACATGCACTAACACAAACACCCTGAATGAAGTTAAACACGTGCACATTAAAAAGTAATATAAATGCACAATCATAACTGTATGAATTTATTAATTTCACATTTTATTACTTTATATTTTAAAAAAAAATCATTTTTATTAATACAATAAATGAATGATTGTGCATGCATACAATTGAACTGAAGTATTTAAATAAGTTATTTATATACTTTAAATGCAGTTTTCTCTCTTGGTTTCCCAAAAAAATGTTGTTTTTCAGACACTGAGGTCAATTTTGTAGAGATCACACAGCAAAAGAGAAAATAATAACGCACTTCCTCTGTTGGTTTCTGTTTGTGCCACTGTGTAATTGAAATCTCCAAAGTATGCTCTCTTTCAAGCAAATTAATCAGTGCTGCATATTTGTAAACATTTCTCTCAGTTTCAGTAACAATTTTGGTTGTATAATTAATAAAAAAAAGACAATGAACGCAGATGGACTGCTCTGCATGGGGCCCCATTAGAAGTGCATGGGTATGTACTGCTTTAGAGGAAACATTGCTTATAACAATGATGAAATAGTTTTTTACAGTGCTGCTCAATTGAATTGCTGGCTTACCCAGCAACATCTAATAAAATGAAATAGTCTAATAAATCCCAGGGTTATATATCACCTATATCATCAGTTCTGTATAATCCTGCTTTTTCTTGCTTACGTTGACAGTGCACCCTGCTATGGGGTCCCGTGGCATACAATCTTGGGGGAATATACATTTGAAAGGTTTGCTGTGACCACTTTACATTCGTAGCCTGGAACTGGAGCTCCTTAATTCAGAGGCAACCACTGAAGCAGATGATTTTGCTGAGCAACATCAAACAGCATTAGCTGTAGTTGAGACTCTTAATGTAAACATGATAAGTTGGGTGTCAAGAAATATGGGCTCTACCATTGATCACGGAACAAGTACAGAGATTTCGCTGGGTCTTGACATTCCCAGCACTTCATCAATTATTCAGGCTCTGCTGCAGGCGTTTGGGACACGCAGGGCTGTTTAGCATTATGCTGTAACTCTGCGCTCCCAGGTTCTCTGTCGGGACACATGCTCCGTTGTTCCTCTGCACCTGCCAAAGAGCTTCTGACAGGCTCGTGTGTCCACTGAGGGCTGCTTACTATACATGCATCCCATTTTGAGTGCATGAATGTTTCCATGGAAGTACCTTTCCATCCCTCACACAGGCAACCTAAAGTGCTATCCTGCTATAGAGCCCATTATAAGGAGCACTTTTAACCAAATATTATAATTCAAGCAGCTGCAATATCTATCTATCTATCTATCTATCTATCTATCTATCTATCTATCTATCTATCGTTTGTTTGTTCATTCTTTCTGTTGTTCTATTGTTATATCTATCTTTCAGTCATTTTATTTATCATTCGTTCGTTTGTTCGTACTTTCTATCATTCTATCTATCATTGTCATTTTATCTATCTATCTATCTATCTATCTATCTATCTATCTATCTATCTATCTATCTATCTGTCTGTCTGTCTGTCTGTCTGTCTCTGTCTGTATCTGTCTATCGATCGTTCGTTCGTTCGTTCGTTCTATCTGTATTCATGTATGTATGTATGTATGTATGTATGTATGTGTATATATTCATAATAGCCTATCACAAATTTTTTAGTGTTGAGATTCACTAATGTTTTACTGTAGCTGAGATACCTGCACATCGCTCAACTGGTCATTCACGTCCACAGTGTACACTTGTCCAATCATTGTCCACCGCTGTGTTTGAACAGAGGATCAATGGTGAGGATCTTTTGTCTTAGAGATGATTAGCATAATGACGAGCTGGCTCTGACCTCACAACTGCCATCAATCACAACTCTGCTATCTGTTCAAAGCTTTGAGCTGACCTTGAGTTTGGCTCTGAACTAAAACCTTTAAGATGTCATTTGAATGCACTTAAACAAAAGTGATAAGGATGGATGGCATATAAATGATGACTGTTTAATGGAAATTTCAAACAGAGTGATTCATGATAAAGGTTTCTGTCAACAGGACGTGCTTCTTTTAATCTAAAGGTCATCTCATGCTTGTTAAGGAAATTGTGTTGATTTCTGCAGCTGCTGGCGAAATTTTCCTCCACCGAAGTCCAACAGGGTGGCATTTCCTTTGAGTCATGGAGAGATCAGAAACGCTACAGTTCTCTGTAATTGTAAAATTTGTGCTGGAACAGTGAAAATGTGTTGTGCTATTGCCAATACATTTTAAACTTTATCTTCTATTTTATCACTATTATGCATATTTGTCACAGAGCTTTTGCTATATTCTTCTGCATCCCTATGAGGCTCTTGAATTTTTACAGACCCTTAAATAAGAAATCTTCCTTGCATTCATAAAAAGGTCATGTACTGCAAAATGTCATTATTTACTCAAGCCGTTCCAAACCTGTGTGAGTTGCTTTCTTCCATGGAACACGAAAGGAAAATATTTGAATATTTTACTAGTCAGTTTTATATGCAATTGAAATGAAAGAAAAACTGAAGCATTCAAGCTTCACAAGAACAGAAAAGCATAGTGACAGCAGTCCAAAAAGCTGAAGCACTGTATTCCCAGTCTGCCCAAGCTATTTAATAGCTTTGTGTGAAAAATAGTCAAAAATTGTTACTAAAATTTGCCAACTCATAAATCTGGCTGCTCATATTTGAGATATTGAGAGAAGCCAACCATATTTGTGAATGTATCATTCTTTTGATTTGAATCTTTTTAATGAGTGAATTGATCCAGTTCACAAATGTATTCAATCATTCATTAATCAAACTGATTCAGCTGACAAGTTCAGATAACTCTTTAATAATCTGTTCCTCATACATACAGTATGACTATCACATGACTTGAGAAGACTTTAAATATAAGGCATATATAGAACACTTTATATAATGCTTTTATGGGTCCTTTGCACCTTTTTTTAAGACTTTTTAAAGTAGAAAGTTTATTGAAGTTTGAGTTCCAGACATGAGGTTACTATGAAAGATCAGCCAAATTAAAAATATATGAAATACCTACAGTATATCAGCACAAACTGTGTTCTGTGAAGCCTGACAGTTTAGTCACGATGAAAGACAAGGCTGTGGTTTGTAAACTTCAGCAGAGTTTACAGAGAATTTCAGAAAAGTTGTGATCCCGCTCTGAGGAGCACAGTGGCAGCGGTCTTGTAGCGTATCTGCTTGTTTCTATTTATACGTAGACAACAACGTTTCATGGGTTGCCTGAGACAGAGTGTGTCAAGCTGACAGTTTCACATGCACCGCATCGAGGATATAAATAAAGTCTTTCCACCAAGGGGCGAGATGAGGAGAAACCTTAGAATCCTAATTTGCATAGAAACATCTCGAATTTATGATGCAGTGATGTTATATTCCTTTAATGCGGTTCAAAAATTTCCCTAAATTAGATAAATCGCCTTCATCTCGATGGATTTTTGATGTAGATCATGTTTTATTTACGTTCGTTTTCGGCACGCTATATTACGACGCTCAAAGATAACGGCCAACATCCATCATTGGTTCTGTTACCAGGTGCTTGTCTAACTCAAAAAAGCTGATAGCAGCTGCCACGTTTTTGTCTTTAGTGTCTAAAAATTATAATTCAGTTATTTACTCACCCTCAGCAATTCAACAAGTTGAAGTCAATAAAATGTTTAAAATGTTATTAAAAACAATAATATTCAGAAATATTGTTACCATTTAAAAACTATTTTGATTTACTAACAGCTTGCGTTAAAATAGTACTGTCAGGATTTGCGCAGAGAAGAATTAGCGCTGAAAAGGCGTGAACAGTTATTTTTGCGCTTGATCTTATTGAATATGCATTTGTAGGAGTTTCCCTTTCAGATGCAAAATTTATGGGAGGAGAGTATTAAAATAAATCACGCAACGTGATTTACTAATGTTTACGCTCATCATGTTACTGGTATTTGTGCCATTATTTAACACCCAAAATCAACATGTCTTATAACAGGTGCCAATTTGCGCTGCTCTTGGTAGATTGCGCTGGTCATTACGGAAATGATCTGGCTGTGTCTGTGTTCATTAATGTGTGCATTGTCATTAAATCACAGACAGAATTTTCCCCTCCCATCGGTGCTTTTATGGAATTGAGCTCCATTGATAATTTGCCCTGTTTAGTAAATCTGGCCCTTAATGTTTTAAATGTCATTTATTCCTATGATAGCAGAGCTGAATATTCAGTAGTCATTTGTCTTCAGAGTCACATGATATGCTGATTTGATACGAAACATTTCTTATCATCGTCAATGTTAAAAACAGTTGTGCTGCTTAATATTTTTTGCGGAAACCGCGATACATTTTTTCTTTAATGAATGGAAATTATTTGAAATTGAAATCTTTTATAACATTGCAAATGTTTTTACTTTTAATGAATTTAGTGCATTCTTGCTGTATAAAAGTATTATTTCCTTTCAAAAAATCTTTGATCGGTATATTTAGCAGATTGCCCATACAGCAAAAGCAGAGAGTTTCTAAAAAGCATCATTAAAGCAGTCCATACTGATATTTTGTTATTTGCATATTCAAACCAGCTACTAAATATCTCCTTTTGTGTTCCACTAAAGAAACAAAGCCATACAGGTTTGAAACAACGTGTGTGTGTGTGTGTGTGTGTGAGAATTATTATGGCTGTAATGTCAATCAGTGTCTGCTGTTATAATTCTTACCTTCAGATCTGATTAGCGTATGGCCCTTTAATTCTGCTGTGAGTGTGCTGTAATTCCTGTGTGTGCGAATATTCGGTGGCAGCAGAACAGAGGCAAAGTATTAAACAATAATGTGCAGTCTTTTGCCTGAGGGGCCAATGGTGAGACTGTGCCATGAGCGAGAATTTGTGATCTAATTTAGGAGCAGTGAGGTGTTGAGTCTCCTCTCTGCGGACTTTTGGCTCCCTATACCACTCCATTTGCTCTTTTTTTTTTTTTTGACTGACCCAGCCCCTCAAAACTTTTCCAGACCAGTTGACCCAGGGCAGCAGAGCTCTTCTTAAGGAATGGATAGGCCTTTGGCATTTCTTAGTGTAGTGCAGATGTTTGGTGTTAGGTCCTGACCAGGAATTTACATTACAAAAAAAAACAAAAAACAGTAATGCTTTGTGGTTGAGTCTATAACAAAAAATTATTAATTAAGTAATTAATGATCAGTCTGGACATGCAGCATGTGTTTATTTTTACCATGGGATTCTTTGAAGTAAACTGGAGTATAATATGTGACCCTGGACCACAAAACCAATCTTAAGTCACTGGGGTGTATTTGTAGCAATAGCCAAAAATACATTGTATAGGTCAAAATTATTAATTTTTCTTTTATGCCAAAAATCATTAGGATAGTAAAGATCATGTTCCATGAAGATGTTTTGTAAATTTCCTACCGTAAATATATCAAAACTTAATTTTTCAATAGTAATATGCATTGCTAAGAACATAATTTGGACAACTTTAAAGGTGATTTTCTCAGTATTTTGATTTTTTTACACCCTCAGATTCTAGATTTTCAAATAGTTGTATCTCAGCCAAATATTGTCCTAACAAACCATACATCAATGGAAGGCTTATTTATTCAGCTTTCAGATGATGTAGAAATCTCAATTTCAAAAAATTGACAATTATGACTGGTTTTGTGGTCCAGGGTCACATAGGGTATATGATTATCATTCAGATAATGCAAAATATCTATCTATCTATCTATCTATCTATCTATCTATCTATCTATCTATCTATCTATCTATCTATCTATCTATCTATCTATCTATCGTTCAGTCATTTTATCTATCTATCTATCTATCTATCTATCTATCTATCTGTCTGTCTGTCTGTCTATCGTTCAGTCATTTTATCTATCTATCTATCTATCTATCTATCTATGTCTGTCTGTCTGTCGTTCAGTCATTTTATCTATCTATCTATCTATCTATCTATCTATCTGTCTGTCTGTCTATCTATCGTTCAGTCATTTTATCTATCTATCTATCTATCTATCTATCTATCTATCTATCTATCTATCTATCTATCCGTCTGTCTGTCTGTCTGTCTGTCTGTCTGTCTGCCTGCCTATCTGGTTATTTATTAAACAATGCTCTTTTAAACACTGTAGAGCAAATATCAAGATACATACATTGAATAAAAGGCTTAAATGATAAACTTGCAATTTTTTTTTTTTTTTATTGCTCAGCCCTACTACTAAAAAATATGTGTGCCTATTTCATTATTGTCAAAATAATATGAGTCCAAAGAACCAGATTTGGCATATCAGAGCAAAAATACCAAAATGTTTCTTAGCATGCAGAGGCGATGGAGAGGAGTGCATGAAAAGAGCCCAGGGATGGTGTGCAGGGCTGAGATTCCAGAGACGGGGCTGAAAGATTGAAATGTCAGATATGAGTCAGATCCGCCAACCACAAAGAGATCAGGGCACTCGCACACGAATGAGAACAGAAGACAGAAAGACTATACTTGCAAAGACCCAAATTTCCTAGCCCACACACAGCCCTTTATGAGTTAAATCCTGTTTTATTGATGGGGAAAAAGACTTTTCGAATCAAAATGTTTTCCACAAGTTGCGTTTTTCAATGTGCAGTGCCTTTGCCCGGAGCTCAAAGCCCTTTTGAGCTCAAAGTTCATCTTTCTTCTGGCTAAAAACAGTTTTTTTGTTCTGTTAGCCCAACAATATGGCATAATGATCTGTTTAAGGCAGTGCTGACCTTTAAAACTTCACCTCTACAGTAAATGTGACCTCCAGCACACGAGCAGCTCCTCTGAACTAATTCTTCTGGAAAGGTGAGAAGAAGAAGGGGGTCTTTAAATGTCAATAGTTTTGCTCTTGATCAGATATATCTTGCCTTTGGTTGTTTTTTGTGGGATTGTGGACTACGTTTATAATTTCGGAGTTTTTTATTGTAACGGTTTTTGTTTTAATCTATATTTTATTTGAATCAAACATACAAACCTCATGGTGCAGATGAACTGCTAGACTCTCAATGCAAGTCAATTTACTAGTTCAGTTGTGCTCAGAAAGACAAATGGTGTCATCTAGTGGTGACCTGGTGGTATAACAGCTTCAACACGCGCATTCTTCA
Organism: Tor tambroides; assembly: GCA_021397915.2. Taxonomy (NCBI): domain Eukaryota; kingdom Metazoa; phylum Chordata; class Actinopteri; order Cypriniformes; family Cyprinidae; genus Tor; species Tor tambroides. The sequence goes on along the minus strand of JAFVLL020015968.1, from coordinate 27,879 downwards.
CTGTGTGCAATATGTCAAAGCTGAAATCTGCTTGCTGGTAATCTGACGTGATCGTGTGCTGTTCCACAGATCATAACACAGAAGTACAGCCAGTTCTCATGGGTGGCAGAGCTGATCCAGATCTTCATCACCATCAGTATAACCGTGAGCTTCCTCGTGATGGGCACAGCCATGAAGCACACCAGTCAGTTTTTAATTTTATTATGCTCTAAGTGCTTCATCATGCATGTATTAGGGGAAAAAATAATAATACTCTCACTCTGTCGGTCATGTGATGTCTAAAATATATTAAATATTAAATATATTTATATATTCTTTATATTATATATTATGTTATATATTACATATTTATATATTTTAAATATATATATATATATATATATATATATATATATATATAGACACACATACAGCATATACAGAGGTTTTCCAGACAAATTACAAAATTACAAGTGAACAGTACATTAAAATTCTATAAATATAAAATGTCACTCTTATTATTATTATTATTATTATTACTACCACTGTTATTGTCAATTTTGGATTGTTTTTAATTTATTTAAAATAAAATAGGTGTTCAGTACCACAAAGATTTTTAAGTTAATTTTCAAGTAATTGCAAAGACAAAGTTAAGACATGATTAAAAGATATAATATTCTAAAGATGATTATTTATTTATTTAATCAGGAACATATATTAAGATTTATTTCATTTATATTAATTTACTAATTATATTTATATTTAGCGTATATTTATTTATAATGTAATATAAATATCAATATTTTGTACAAAGTGTGTGTGTGTGTGTGTGTGTGTGTAATTTATACAGTATGCTACATACTGTATACATTCGGCCCTATATATATTCTACAATTATTTTTTTATTAATTCATGCTTATATATGTTTTTTTTATATGCAACAATTATATTGAAATATCTCCTTCTGAGATAAGCAATTTTTGCTTATTGAATGCAGTCGTCAGTGTGTCCTACACATGAGCTAGGCCTCGGCCTCCACTGGAGGTTATGTGTGTCCAGTCCTGCCTCTGACTGCTCTTGGCTCTGTTACACTGCCTGCTGCATCTATCAGAGAGGCTGAAGCCTGTTTCTGGGCCCAGTCCAGCAAAGCTCTCAGCAGAGGGTGTCAGTGTGAATTATGTCCAACCCATGGCTCACCACGGTATGAATTCAAATAGCCAGTTGCATGTGACACATTCCATCTGTTAATATTGAGTGAGTATGATCTCACATCTGGCTATTAGTTGCTAGTGTGAAACAGTATTGTGTAGGAAGAGATTGTATGAAGTAACTATGATGCTGCAGAGCAGGTTAATTAAAAAGACTAATTACTCTTAACTTGAATAATGAGATTAAGGTCAGAGAGATAAACATAGCCATGGACTAATTATTACCTGGAATATTGTCTTTAGATAGAAAACATCCCACGGTCAGAACTCATAACAAATATTAATATCAAACTGTTCTGGCAAAGGTGAACTGAGATGTATATATATATATATATATATATATATATATATATATGTGTGTGTGTGTGTGTGTGTGTATATATATATATATATATATATATATGTGTGTGTGTGTGTGTAGTTTTTATGTTTTTGAAAGTAGCTCTTTCTTGAAACTATTCTTTCAAAGGTGAACTGAGATTATATATATTTTATGTTTTTGTAAGTAGTCTCTTATACTCACCAAGGCTGTTTTTTTTTAAAGTTAATTTTCAAGTAATTGCAAAGACAAAGTTAAGACATGATTAAAAGATAAAAGATTCTAAAGATGATTATTTATTTATTTAATCAGGAATTTCAATTAACAAAAAAAGCTCTCTCTCTCTCTCTCTCTCTCTCTCTCTATATATATATATATACTTATCTAATGTGATTGTCTCCTTACAATGTAGCGATCAGATTCCCGCAGCGCTAATTTCATGACCTAACGTGGCCTTTGGTTTCAGTCGATGGCCTCGTCGGCACACGCTGGACGGAGAACGCGGAATGGATGGCGAGAATCGGCGCGAGGCTATTGCCCCATAGCTCACAGAGGAGGACATCAGGCCAGAGCTTACAGCACTGCAGACGGTAAACTCTGGATTCAGCCCCTGGCAGATCATTTCACAGACCATTTCTTAAAGCTTTTACAGCCCGCCAGCATATTCCTTTACTCTGCTAATAAAAAAGGCTTTTGCCGCATTAAAAACACTGGCTTTGATAAATCGCAATAACTCCCAGACTCACAACCTCTCCGCTTTCCCCTCTTCCAGGTTCTTCAGCAGTTTCATGTCCTTTTTGGCTTTCGGCCTCATTTTTGTCATTTCAGCTTGTGATCCGAAGGTCAGTACTCATTTGAAGCTGATGTTTGGAGTTTATGCTAATAATTTGTGATGATTCATGTGTATTAGGTTCACATTTTTCTTCTTTTGAGCAACTGCAGTACATCTCATTAGAGGAAGGATGTGCACAGAATAAATATAAGAAAGATTTATCAAGCAGCCACTAGTGATTACAGAGGAAGTAGAATGCATTGATTCCCCAAGCCACTGCCGGAAGGTTTTGCATTGATAATAGTCAGTGAGCTTCAACAGGTGGACTGTCAATTATTAGTATGTGAAAAGTGAAAATATGCATTTAACAAAAACTACAGTATTAAAATAAATTATAGATTAGGCTTAAAATGCAAATGCAGCAATTATTATTTGTATATGATCATTTTTATGTCATTTTCTATTAATGTTTAATTATTTATATTTAGCTTTAGTTTATTTTGGTTTTAGTTTCAATTATTTTAATATTTCAGCTTACGTTTATTTTAGTCCAAGTTTCCAACTTTTTTTTTTTCATTTTCCGTCTTATTTTTATTTGAACTTGAAGTACTAAAATAACTGAAACTAAACAAACTAAAATGTTTTCATTTTTCATCAAATTTTTCTAATTTATTTCTGCTTTATTTTCATTAGGTTTATTATTGTTAACAAAACTTAAATAAATAAAATAAAATAAAATAAATAAATAATAATACTTGAAACTAAACAAACATTAACTGAAATAAAATAAACTTTTTTTTTTTTTACTTTAGCTAGATGCTAAGACAACATTTGTCATTTTCTTTTATTTTAACTTGAAGTACTAAAAAACTAAAGCTAAATAAACTAATATTAATTTTTTTTAAAAAATAATACTAATGCTACTAATAATACTACACATTACAAAAATGACAAATTAGACAAATAAAAATGACTAACAAAAATTAATAAAACTCTAAAATAAAGTGGGGGAAAAAATTCAAAAACCATAATTCTAAATATTAACACACTATATCAATGATACTAAAGTAACTGATTTCAGTTACCTAATATGATTTTTTTTTTAATTTAGTTTTTAAATTTTCCTGATCAATAACAACACTGATAAATAACGTTTTCCATCCAATTATCTGTTTCGTAGGGATTTGTTGTGATGCTTGACAAAGTGGTCTCCTTCTCCTTGAACACGGAGGTGGGCTTGTTCATCTTCCTCATGCTCAGAACCTCCAGATCCGAGCGCTTCCAGTGAGTAAAAGCATTTGTTCATCTACATGCCCATCCGTCCTCCTGTTTCACCGCTCCTTTCTGTTTCCAGGCATCTGACGGTGCCTCTGTCGGCGAGTGAGAGAATCTTCAGGCTCCACTGGCTGCTGCCCATCTACTTCCTGTTCGCCGTAGCTTACGACATCTTCCAGAGCATCCTAGAGATCACCGAGAACGTGGCGCCCGTCCTCCACACCAATTCTTCTCTTGGATGAGAGCGACTGGATATCAGGTGGGACAACATATGCTGCTGAGATCTCTCAGGAACGGACAGTTATTAGCTCACACTGTGCCAGTGACCCAAACCAAACACAAATAACTCCAGAGGATACACACACTGATCACAGAACCAATCCGAGGCGGTCCTTCAGCCCAAACTTCACTCACAGTACTGCAGTATAGAGCATAAATGGGCAAAAAGGCCCCTCGTTCATGCATGCTAAGAATATCCCCCCACTTCATTTTAATCCAGCAATTTGCATGTGCTCTCAGAGTTAGGAAAACATATTTTGATTTCCTCAACAATGCTCAGTGATTAAATCTGCAGTCGTGCCATCAAACCATAGCAACGTTCCCAGAAAAGCTGCTACAAAAAGATCTTTAAGGAAATCATGGGCTATTATTGCTATCCAGTGTATAATTTGTGATTTAACAAGCAGCCTGGAGTGCTTTGTAAAAGGAAGAAACCTCAAGACAACAGAATGAAATCTAGTGATTTGATTTAAGAGGTGTGAGATGTATGTGTAGATCACGTCATTCAGGATTCTTTTCTGTTTTAAAACTGCACTGATTGACAGTGTAATAAAAGATTCAAAGCACTTTCTTGGCAAGATTGCGTTTAATGACTGATTGAAACTAATATGGAAATAGTTCAACCAAAAAATGGGAATTCTGTTGACAAACGTGTAAAAGAATTTAGTAATTTAGGAAAAAGTATTTTTTTAAATATTAAAATTTATCTGAATTAATATGACAGGATGCTGATCAAAAGCTTGGAGTCAGGATTTAAAAAAAAAAAAAACTTCTGTTCAACAAGGATGCATTAAATTGATTAAAAGTGACAGTAAAGACATTAGTTACAAAAGATTTTATTTTACTTTTAAATAAATTGAAAATGTTTACATTTTAAATAAATACTGTTCTTTTGAACTTTCTATTCATTAAAGAATCCTGGTTCTGAACATTGAAATAAATAAAAATATATTTCTCAAATGATTTGTGAAGAATCATGTGACACTGAAAAAAAAAAAAAAGCTTTGCCATCACAGGAATTAAACTACGTTTTCAAATATATTAAAATAGAAACCAGCTATTTTAAATTGCATTATTTCACTATATTACTGTTTTACTATATTTTTGATCAAATAAATGCAGACTAAAAACTAAAAAAAAAACCTACTACTTGCCAACCCCAAAGTTGTGTAACTTTGTGTAACCGTTATAGTGGAAAAGCATGAAAAACATGAACTTTTTAATTATAATAATTATAAAACAAAGCAAGATCAAGCGATATTAAGCAATGACAATACTATCTGGAATCACAAATGTCAAAATAAACGTAGCATGAGTGGTCATAAATATAGATTTTCAGTTACACCTTATTATTTTAAGGTGTCCTTGTTACAGTATAATTATACATTTAAGTACTGAGTAATATTAATTAACTACATGTACTTACTATATGGTTAGGGTTACTTGCATGTAATTATGCATAATTTATTGTTATTATAATAAGTACGTGTAACAAGGACACCTTAAAATAAAGCGTTACCAGATTTTCTTTTTTTGGCTGAACTATCCTTAAGATTAGATTCAGTTTTAAGTTAACTGTGGCAGTTTAGTAACTTTTAAGGTTCGTTTGCACCATCACCAGGCGAATAAAAGCACAGCCGTAATATCAAAATATACTTTATTTTGGACTCCAGATCTGATTCAAATGACAACAGATCAATGCAATGCAGGGGGAATTTTTGCAACCAAAAACATTTGACTGGGGAAACAAAGATCAGGTGTGGGGACATCTGAGAACTCACGGGACTCAGAGTGAGTAAAACTGAGGTCTAAGCTGCACACCCTCAAACTGACCTCCAGTAGTTTGTTGGGGTTTTCTCTTTTTTTTCTTTTTTTTTTGCTTATTTACTCTTTTTTATAGCTACAAAGAAATATGAATTACAAAAGTTTTAAAAGAGTACAAAAAGTCCAGGAGACACAGATGCAGTAAGAATAATGATTAGAAATGACACTGAGGAACTGAAGGTTGCTGTGGGCAGGCAGACGCTGGGGCGATTACAGAGATGATTCAAACACCCTTCTGTTGTCGTAGGCTGTAATAAATAGTGTTCAGATGTTTTTATCCATTTCAAATCTCAAAATACGACACCCTTGTTTAAGTGCAAGGTTAGAGCCTAAAAACATCTTTGTGAGGGGAGAAAACAGATTCAGAGCCTCTATCACAGGACAGAGACAGACTTTTGCACTCTTGGGGTCTGTGACTTATTTTTCCTCTGGAAAAATAAACATGGAGAAAAACCAAAGCACATTAGTATAAACGGTCCTCATGCAGGCGATTACTGTAAATGAACATCAGCATCTCATTACATGGTAGTGCAGAGAACCCCAAAAATGACATTTTATTTGCAAAAGCATTAAAATAAATGTCTTTCAGATGTTCTACCAACAGACTTGCTTTAGGTTTTGGGTTCTCCAACAAAAACATGCTTACATTTTATTTTTAACATTCTGTGTGATAGAGAGCTAAAAATAAAATAAAAAACCTGGAACTGAAAGACAAAATGAGTAAATAATCCAATTATTAAAAGTATGAAAATACGCTAACGGGTTTAAATCGAAAATATTGTAAACCTAAAGCAAGTCTTTCTGTTTTCGATCCACGTGTATGTCAAGTGTTCCTCGGAACTGAGGAACATAATTGGTGGTGTTCTTTTTAAGGGGAACATTTACCAACTAAATACAGTAGTATGAGCGAACGGATGCATTTCCTGCAGATGTGTGTGCCTGTTTTTGTTGTTGTTGTGGTTAATGTACCTCTCATTTGGGGGGAAAACAGGGTTCGAGGGGAAGCGGAGATTACAGTTACACCATAGCATAAAAACGAAAACCAAAGAACAAGAAAAAAGATTGATTTTTTTTTTCTCATGTCCCCACACTGTTGAAATCACAAAACATCCAGTACCAAAAAGACTAAATATCTTTACTTGTGTCAAACGGAGGAAAACGTGAGTCCTGGAATCATGCAGCTGTGACGTCAAATCAAATGTGCGAAAGAAAGAGAGGGGGGTGGGGACGATATGTCTGCACACTGAAACGGAAACTACCAACAAAGATTAAAATCCTTTCGTTCGTTTATTTCGATGAGATTGGTTTTGAAGAACAAATAGTAAAATATCTTCCAAATTTGGTACATATACCAGTCTTCTTGTCTTTCTTTCTCTGTTATATTGTTTTGTTTTTCCACCTTACAAAAGTCATTTGAATGTCTCTGGTTGGAATCACATCCTCTCCGCTCAGCCTGTGGCGTCAGGGTGCTTCTGTTTGTTTGTCTGTAGTGGCTGGCCATGGTTCACTAGGGACTGTAGCAGTTTGAGGGTCAGGGACAGTCATTTTGGCTATGTACACATTCATAGTCGGTCCATGGCTTCCAGCAAGCAGCGCTATTTCCGCAGATCTAATACACAAACCTACAAGGAAAGAACAAAAATATTTAATATAGGCATTATCCGTTATCTTTTGTTGATGTGTGCAGAGTACTAAACTTGTACTTACAGAGCCGTCCGACGCACTTGCTCCTACTTTGTCTCCTGCTGCATTCCAGCAAACTTCAAAAATGCCCCCTGTCCCCCTGTAGCTATGGACTAAAGCACCAGTCTGTGGAAATGAGAGCAACAGGAGAGTTCAGATCCAGCTGAATTTGGGTATTCTCTGGATGGGATGGCTCAGAGCACCTCCGGTCTTACCTGTGTGTTCCAGATGTGGACACATTTGTCAAAAGAGCCGCTGGCTAGATGGCGTCCGTCAGGGCTGAAGGCCACGCTGTACACGGGCTCCTGGTGTTTGGTTAGTGTGTGGATGCAAATGCCTCGATCTACATCCCAAAGCCGAACAGTGGAGTCAAAGGAAGCACTAGAGGTGTCAGGGAAGAAAAAAATAATCTTAAAATAATTTTATTAGGACTGTAACAGTTTAGTTTTTTTATATTTTAGTTTTTTATTATTTTAAACATTTTATGGCTGATAACTGCAGTAGCTTGTTACAACCATGTAATAAAAAAAGTAATTGCAAAAAAATGTAAACTTGCAATTACTTACAATTGTAAGATATAAATTTTGAGGGGAAAAAGGGTCAAAATTGTGACAAACAATTGTGAGGGGAAAAAAGTCACAAAAAGTAAACAATTGTGAGAGAAGCCACAATTACCTTTTTTTTTTTCATGGCAGAAGTCAAGTATAAAACTAAAACTAAAATCATCTAAATTAAAAAGTTAAATGCTACAAGCGAATTTAGCAATCAATTTTAACAGTATGAAAAATGGATATTCATTTTGAGATTTGAAAAATTTATATTTAAGTGTTAAATTACTTATTTACCTTAGCTGTCATCTAAAAGTTGAACAAACACTTATAATTCATAGACATCAAATCCAATTATACACAAATCAATAAATGATATGGCACCAATATATCACACATTTTCTTTTCTTTTTTTTTAACATTTAAGAAAACATTATGCTCATTGACAGATGTGTGTGGTAAATAACCAACAAAATAAACTGCTGTCTGACAACTAGTCACAAATGCGCATTAATGTAAAAATCTCAAAAGCAAGTCTCTCAAAAAGTCTTTCACTTTTTTACTTTAACTGAACTAGATCTGGTTTCATATTGAATGTGTACTGTATGTGAAAACGGCCTGAGTAGCAGCAAGTGAGAGTGCATTACTCTACCTGGCCAGCATTAGATTGGCATTGGGGTTGTTGGTTCCTGGACCTGTGGGGCTCCATTTGATAGTGTAGATTTCTTTGCTGTGAGCTTGCAAATCATGAACACAAGTGTCCTGTTTCATACTCCAGATCTAAGACATTGGAAGAAGCAATTACTTAGAAAACCAGGATAGTATTTGCATTATCAAAACACCTATGAAGGCTTGCACTCATCTTAGTAGCACAATATGAAAACATGACTCTGAATTGATAAATAGCATTGGAAGGGGTCTTACCTTAAGAGTCATATCATCAGAACACGATGCCAGCAGGTTACCAGTCGGATCCCATTTGATTGCATTAACTTCATTCTGGAGGCAGAGAGAAAGAGTTTGATATTGATCCTTTTGGCAGACTGGACTTGTGGTGGGAACGGCGGCTGGCTAAGACAGATCTTACTGTGTGTCCTTGGAATGTCTTAATGGGTCGGTCCTGGCCCAGTTTGCACACATGGATGCACATGTCTGTGCTACAGGAGGCAAATGTGTTGTTACTCTGCCAGTCCACATCCAGAGCGGGTGCTGAAGTGAGAGAGAGAAAAGGCTACAGCGTAAGAGCTTTCTCCCCTCAAAATAGTCAATAATATTATTCTGATATGGAATCTGTGTGAACCTGAATGAAACGGGAACTGCTGTTTGGCTTCCCCTGTGTGAGCATCCCAAATGATTGTTGTCTGAAGAAAAGGAGGATACATTAAATCATCTGTGACAGGGTAAAATATAATGCATATTTAAAGGTTACGTGGGTAATTTATGTGCCAGTCACAACACGTGTTAATTAGAAGATATTTACATTTCCTGAAGAAAAGTGTGGTGGATGCCTTTGCAATGGTAATGTTTCATGTCAGGAATTTCCCAAACCTTTTTTTTTTTTTTTTGAAGTATGTACAGTAAATACCCCCTGAGATTTAATATTTTAAAGTTAATATTTAAATAATTTAACAACACATTCACGGTTCTCTGATGTTGGTTAACTGACACTTGACATGCAGGTAAGCAAATAAAATATTTAAAAAACTGTATTTTAAAATGCTGTATTATCAAATATTTTAGTAAGCATTTTTGATTTTTATTTTAATATTTAAAAATAATAATATTTAAAAATTGTTTGTTTTTATTTTAAAAAATTATTTTACCTCTACATTTCTGTGATTTGACTATTAGTTTTTCATCAACTCCCTTACTTAAACCATAAAACACACACATACATACATACACACACACACACACATACATATACATATATATATATATATATATATTAGGGCTGCAACTAACGATTATTTTTATTGTCGACTAATCTATCGATTATTTTTTCGATTAGTCGACTAATCTACCGATTATTTTTCAATCTATTTATAATTTTCTTATCAGTTGATGAATTATTTAGTTAAACTATCAATAAATAATAACAGTAACTTCTGCTATTAATCTTAATATTTTATTCAAATGTTTTCTCATAATTAATACTTTACAAAAAATAAATAAGAAAGAAAGAAACAATAAATAAAGAAAAATATTAACAAGAAAAGAGAGAAAAAGAAAGAAATAATAAATAATTAATAAAAATAACAGAAAGGAGATAGCAATAAATAAAAATAAGAGAAAAATAAAAATAATAATAAATAATAAGGAAAGCAAGGAAGCAAGAAAGAAATAATAACAAGAAAGAAAGAAAGAAAGAAAGAAAGAAAGAAAAAGAATTACAGGGCAGTGATACAATACAATCAATAGAAATGCACATTATGGCTGCATTCAGAGTTACTGTTTGGGACTGACAGCAGTTGCTTACAGGTGAGAGACTTGAAATGTTTTATTTATTCAGCAGATTAAAACATCTGCTTATGAATGAACAGCTGAAGTCACAACCGCATTCAGGACACTAGAGCCCCATTGCAGCGAATCAAAAATGGCTACAAGACCGGGAAGTTTTATCACAGTTGACAGACCATTTACACAAAGGAGCCCAGTCGAGGCTTTAGTCCAATCCATCGCCACAGTTAAACAACTAACAATGATTTTAAATGCTTTGTTAGCGAGTGCAGAGCACACGTTTGGTGCGCGCAGAGCTTGCACGATTCGGTGGATCTTTTCGTGAATCATTTCTCCTTCTCCGTCTCTGTGGGTGAATTAAACCCATCATGATTATATAGGCAACTCGATGTCCCGTGCTGTTCCGTTCATTCAGTGCAGCTTTGAATCCGAGAATGCGGTTGTGACGGTCGTATTATAATAGAATGTTCTATGAACGAAACTCTATGAAGTGATGTTGCCATACCAGCCTTTACCTTCTGCTCTAGAGTCTTGTTTTGTGTTAAACATGGCAGAAAAACAGTCTTAAGTAGGGATAACTGCAGGATCACGCAATGGGCGTGGCTAAAGGTGCGACATGTCGACGCATTCCATGCTAATCGACGTATTTTCAGAAATCGACGTAATCAATGACGTCGACGAATCGCTGCAGCCCTAATATATATATATATGTGTGTGTGTGTTAAGGATGGGCATTTCAAGCAAAAGTAATATTCGATAATCCCTGGGTATTATTCGATTACTATTCGAAAATCGCACCCCTTCCCCGCATGCATGCACGCAAGTATTAGGCTAATGTAACACACTCATAAACAGAGAGAGAGAGACCATTCACGCTTTTAATCTGTATGACAACAAACTGTTTAATTTATTAAAAGATAGGCTCTCTTAACTCAAGCCATATAATGATTGTAACATGCTGAAACATTAATATAATAAACATAACAGAATGACGGCACTAACATAGCAGTCCGTCGATTAGCATAAATCAACTGCTCATAAGGTATTAAACTGCTTAAAATATTCCAATACTTTCTCTCGCAATTATATCATTGGGTAATTATACTGTATATTAACTGCGGTATCAGTGAGCCGTTATTAATAAGCAGGGCATTGAAACCGCTTTTGAATGTGCACGCGCAACCATTTTACTTTCACTTTCGAGATTGCCAATCACATGTTTATACTATGGCGCAGCAGTACTTACCACACATTTTACAAGATTAGATGTTTGTCAGTGGTGCTCAGGATCTGCAAATCATTCGCCATCGTCCTATCAGTCATCTCTCCTTACTTTGTTGCTGGTAAGTGAAATTGCATGTACTGTAATGTAACAGGCTAACGCTAGCATGTGGCTAACCATATGTCCCTTTAGTGGCTCCGTAGATCACGTTATTCGTTTTCCGTGCCTTTCCCAGTATGAATTCAGCACACCTCTAACCCAGTTGGGGGTATTTGTGGTCCTCACAGAACTCTTACTTGACATCTTAGCTGAAAATCTACAGTGTGCATGAGACAATGTGTTGTTCTGTTGTTTTTGACAGCTTTTAGGTGCGTTAATGGCAGCGTTACCGGCAGCGTTACCCTCTGTTTACGTGTCAGCACCGAACACATGGGGAATTTTTTTTTAGAAAATAATCGCACAAACCTATTCGATATTCTATGAATAAATCGACTATTCGAATATTCGAAAATCGTGACCCATCCCTAAAATATATGTATCGCTCTCTCTCTCTCTCTCTCTCACAGCGAGTGTCATGGCAGACGGCCATATGTCACGGAATGCAGTTTTAAGAGTTTTTTAGGCGAGAGTGTGCTTGCTTGGACTTCAAATATGCGGTTTGTTAATAAAGATAAGGTCTATTTAAAAATTTGTTACGACGTTTTCGGAGACGTGAGCTCCAGCGGTTCAGCACTCATTACACCCTCCGAGAGAAGCCTCAGCGCGGCCAGATCTTCTGAAATTTAACGCTGGCTCTGATGTCTCTATAGTGGTTAAACACAAGATATAATTTGTGTTGGGTAAATCTAACGGCCAGTCTTTGGTCTCATTAAACTATTATTTGTTCCAGAGCAAATAGTTTTGGCAAAATCTTATCATGTTTATTTAAATTCAATGCTGTATATCTTTGTACGGTTGACTGAATTGCCTAGCAACTTATGATGGCCGTTGTTGTTATTAAATATGATTATTCAATAAATAATATTTTATATAAATAATAATAGCATTTAATAATAGTGTTTAGTACTGAGACATGGTGCGTGTTCGTGATGGTGATTTTAGTTACATTGTTCCGCCATTAGATGGCGACAAGAGACTGTTTTATGAGTCAGCGCTGCAGTAAAGACTTTTACTTTGAAAAATAAACGCTTTTGTAAACGGAAGTTATTTTTATTTTCAACAACAGCTTGACGCAGCTAACAAATACACTGAGCAGCGCTGTCATCAAAAATCACACTTAATGGGTGAAAGGGTATTGACGTTACGACAAAGCTTTCCCCAAGCGGACATTCAAACTTATGTTTTAGCGTGTTAAGTTAGGAGACTTGAGATGCTGTATAAGATGCAGGTAACGTTAATCACAGTCGCTCAGTCTATCTCTCTCTCATAAGACTTTACTCTACATAATACAGCAAGCTTTTACTACAGTAATACAATAAGCTTTCAATGAAGCAACTCAAAGTTCCTTCGTTACTAGTTCTAAAGTGACGTTTTGGAATTAGTAACGGAGGCTTGGGCTCAGCTGTTAAACTGTCAACTTTAGATTTAAATCTGTGGCGGAAGGAAGTAGTTCTGCACAAAAGAGGGCTTTTAAAGACACTCCGTTGTTGTTTCTAATTTATTTACACACTCGTGCCGTCAAACTGTTGTATAAACGCAATATCACACTCGTAGACGTGCAATATGGCTGTATATCGGCACAGCTGTGATTTGGCCGTAGGTAATCACAGCGTGCAGATATACAGCCATATCGCACGTCTACGAGTGTGATATTGCTCATATACATACATACATACATACATACATACATATATACACAATGGGAAGGGAAAAAATAATAAATTATAAAAAAAAATTATATATATTTATTATTTTCTTTTTTTAGCTGCCAGGACAACCTTTCATTTTCATTTAGTGCAAATTGAAGTACTAAAACTATAATAATACAAATACAATAAATTCTACATAGATATATTTAACAAAATAAAAATACTAACTAATAAAAATGACAAAAACTAAATTTTAAATGAAAGTAAAAAAAATTTTTTTTTAAATCATTCTAAATATTTAATATTATATTTAATACTAACTTGTCATAAATTAACACTGCCTTATTCTATGTAATTGTCAAGATGTAGGTATTCTGTTGCTAAGGTATTCTGGTAGTTTGTAGCGTGTTGCTATTGTTCTTGGTGCTTTCTTACTACACTTTACAGACCATAGCTTCTTTTCTTACCTTATCAACACCAGCGCTGAGGATAAAGTTTCCTTTTTTGTTCCATTTTAATGCGAATATTGGACCTTTATGTTGACCAAGAGTACTGGCCAGATTACCTGTGAATGACCAGTTATCAGTCTGCTGAATGGAATAACAGAGAACAGCATGTTGGCACAGAAGGCAAAAAACCTGTTTGCTTACCATCTTTAGTCCATATTCTTGCAAAGCCATCATAGGAGCCTGTGGCTAATAGTGTACCTTCACTCTGATAAACACAAGGAGGAAATGTTAGTCTTTCATAATACACAGAGTTTTGGAACAAAAGGAGCATGTCGTAGCTGAACTCACATTCCAATCTAACGATGTGACGTCTTTGTTGCTGGGCACGTCTTGGCCACCTTCCCGTATGCAGTGCCTCAGGACGAGCTGTGTAGAGCTACTACTGCTGTTCTCGCTCAGATTCCAGATGCGCGCCGTTGAGTCTCCAGACCTGCAGAGAGCCAGAGGATCAAATAACTCTGAGGATCAAACAATCGCACTCTTTCTTTCCAAATATCGATACTTGAGCAATCCACTGCCAGCTTCAAGTCTTCATCTGTTTATAATATTTATTCCACACTAAGGCTGGGTATTGATGCAAATTTTAAGATTTGATTCGCAAGCTTGTGATTAGGTTAAAGGCATAGTTCACCCAAAAATTCATCTTCGGAACACAAATTCTGACCCTGCATAGACAGTAACGTAACTGGCACATTCAAGGCCCAGAAAGGTAGTAAGGACATTGTTAAAATAGTACATGTGACATCAGTGGTTCAACCGTAATTTTATGAAGCTACAAAAAAGAAAACAAAAATAGTGACTTCATTCAACCATTTTTCTCTTCCATGTCAGAATTCAACATCTAGTTCTCGTAGCTTCATAAAATTACGGTTGAACCATTGATGTCACATGGACTATTTTAATGATGCCTTTGCTACCTTTCTGGGCCTTGAACATAGTAGTTGTGTTGCTGTCTATGCAGACCAGAAAGCTCTCGGATTTCATCCAAAATATCTTAATTTGTGTTCCGAAGATGAATGAAAGTCTTACCGGTTTGGAATGACATGAGGGCGAGTAATTAATGACAGAACTTTCATTTTTGGGTTAACGATCCCTTTAAATTCCAATCTAGATTTTGATTCAATATCGATTAATTTGGATATATATCAGGTACATATAAATTGTAAAAATCTCTCAATGCTGTAAACTATACTGTCAGTTGGTACGCTGTTATTTTTAAAGGTTAAAATTAACAACTGACATATATGCAAACATTTAAATTGCACACAAGGCAATTTTCATTATAATAACATTATAATAATAACAACTGTGCAATGTCATAATTGTTTCTATTCCAATTTTTTGTTGAAATATAAACATTTAAAGGTGGCTGTCATAAAATCTTTTTATGATGGATTTATTCAAATTTACATTAAATTCTCTCCTCTCTAGAGTTCATTTTATTATATATTATTTATGTAGAATTTCATTATACAACTGACAATTTAAAAGCTGATATTTTGTTTCATATTAAAAATAACAAGGCACAAAGCTTATTGCAATTTTTGGGTGAGCGCGCTACAAATAATTAATACAAAATAATTAATTTTTATTTGTAATTAATACAAATAATAAATTTTTATTGGTTCTCAAAATGAGAATAAATCAAAATCAATAAATATTTTCAAACCAGCCCAATTCCACACTCTTTGGAATGAACTCATAATATAAATTCAAATTCAAAACTCAAAAATTCAAACTACTACAAATTACAGTGTGTGTTTACAAATAACAATGAGTGCCCCGAGTACCGAAAATGAAGACGCTAATCCATTTTAAAAGGTCAGTATTTAGCGCAGTTACTGATCTAGGTATCTGATCGGTGCATCCCGACTGTGGACTCAGCGAGGACGAACGACTGAATGGATTTAGTAACGCAAGATTCAGAAGACAAGCGGACTGTATAACTGACCCAGAGGCGAGCAGGTCACTGACGGGATTCCAGGCGCAGATGAAGACCTCTGATTCATGACCTCTCAGCACCATGGCTTTATTCTGAGGGATCTCCACATCCACGTCCACATCCATCATGTCTGCATGGTTATCTGTGAAGACAGAGGGTCGTGAGGACTTAAACACACCCAGAAGACGTCACATGACATCCATCATTGAGAGAAAACACAACAGCTCTTCGATTTACAGCTGCAGTACTTAACTGAAAGCTACAACATTCACACATTATGTGACATTCTAAGGAAAAAAATTGTTATGAACAATGATAAACAACGTAAGGTGACTCAGATTCATTCAGTGACTCACTAGGTAAGGCGTGAGCACCGTTCTCCTCTCCATTTGCGGTGTTTTCTCCGTTTTTGGCGTTACCCTGCATGTTGGTGCTGGTTGCTGAGGGCGCTGCGGCGGCCTGTTGTTGGGCCAGTTTGTCTCGGTACGCCTGCTGCCGGGTTTGTACGACATCAGGCATCACCGCGTCAATCAATGACAGAGATTCAATTGGCCGCCCATCGAACAGCGTGCCGTCCTGCAGACAGAAATCAAAGTGTCAGTCAGGCACTCATTTGACATTAACAGGATTTTGTGCATCATAATAAACATCATTATCTGGGTCAGTCTCATGAAAACATCTCCAGGATGCATTTCACTGCACAATGAAAGAATAAATTAAGAAATTATCATTTCGCATTATGAATATGACGCCTATTTTTTGAAACCACCAAGACATTTGTCAATAATATCACAAAACAAATGATAAATGATTTAAGCATAATACAAAAATTACAGTAATTAGAAATTAAAATATTTGTTTATTATGTATTTATATAACTATAATAATAATAATAAAAATATTTTTATTACCTAAAGTAACAATTTTCTTCACTGGAAATATAAACAATAACTGAAATTAAATAAAATATTTAAAATAGCTAGTTTGCAAGAAAACATTTTTAATTTTCATTGTTTAACAATGTAAAAAAAAAAAAAAAAAAAAAAAAACTAAAACTGAATAAGAAAATGTAAATGAAAAGACAAACGATAGAAAATATTAAATAGAAAATAGAAAATATTAAAATTAAAACTAATTGAAAATATTACTATTATATACGCTACTAAGTATAACTTAAAAACTATAGTAGTATCTTGCTATTTTTATTTTCATACACTGCTCAAATATATAAAAAAAATACTAAAACTACATAAAATTAAAATAAATAAAAATAAATTCAAAATATTACTGAATATGTATATATGTGTTTGTGCTACTAAATATTACTATAAAAACTTTTGAATCACTATAAAAAAAAATTATTCTAATAGCTAATAGTAAGCATTAAATATGCAAATGCGATTGTGAATTTAAAAAATCCTTGATCCAGATAAGTATAGTCACCTTGACTGATTTAGTAAATAAAGCTGTGCTCTCACCTCATTGATGCTGACTTCGGCCTCCACGTACTGCAGCCCCTTCTGGATGATGGAGATCAGGGCAGCAGGGGGCACTAGGGCGCCATTGATGTTAGACTGACTGATGTGGCTCTCAATGCCGAATGTGAAGGCCGAGTGGGAAAACCCTGCCAGAGGGAATAAACACTTTAGTGTGACGCTTGCTGGATCAACTTTCTCTCCAAGCTCACAGCTACGAGGAGGGTATCGTGTGTGTGTGTGTGTGTGTGTGTGTGTGTGTGTGTGTGCGCGCGTGCTCCCTCAAAGAACACCCTGACTGTGAACAGTCCTAGTGTTTTACTGTAAGCAACGCTGATAGTAGATTTTACTGACAGACACGTTTACATATCTGTGAATGATATCCAAAAAATGTGAAAGTAACAGTCTTACAGTCATTTTAGATGTGGATTCAGAAGGCATGTAGACTGTACTTTTTTTGTCCTTTTTGGATATTAACAGTCATTATTAACCATCACTGTAGGCAAAAGCTGTGTAACAGTTTTTTTGGATATAGTGTTGATTTGGGCTGTTTCGTTTAAGCAGCACCCACCTGACTCCTGCAGGTATCTATACACCAGGAAGTTGACCTCATCGCTGCTAATACTCATCTTCA
>JAFVLL020015967.1:0-28942 GCA_021397915.2 Tor tambroides | reverse complement strand
AATTTATTTAATACACGAGTTTCACAATTTGAGTTGAATTACTGAAATAAATGAACTTTTCCACGACATTCTAATTTATTGATATGCACCTGTATATGGTTTGCCAAGCCATGTTATTTTTAATTTGCTTCAGGAAATAAAAGACGACCTGGAACCCTCAACTAGGAGTTACACAATAGTCTATCAAAACTTCTTGCAACTCTTCATTTTTTGGCCTCCGGTTCTTTTCAATGTACTATGGCTTCTTTATTTTTCTATTCTTTATTTGGGACTACGCTAATCTGCTCTGCGCTGCACTCGGTATATTGCGATGGTCGATATGTAAATGAGATGTTGCGTCTGTGTTCTTTAATTTGCGCATTGTTAATCACCCCCAGAAATTTCCACACACATCTGCGCTGTTTTGGAATTGCGCTCTCGCGCTAATTTGCCCTGTTTAGTAAAACTGGCCCTTAGGATGATGAATTACTAATATTTTAAAATTAAGCGATTTCACAACAGGTATCACATTTTGTATTCTGCTACTAAAGTCATCATGAACATTACGGTTGAATTCTCCAAAGGCTTCGTCTTTATCTCTGCGGAGGTCCAACATCTCGCCCTCCAGTTTGGCTTTTTCATCCTGGATGTTCTTCAGCTCTGCGTTAACAGCCTCGATCTGAGGCGTGACGTCCTCCATGTTGCCCATGTTCTGAAGTTCCTTCTGCAGGTCTTTGATCATGAGCTGCGTGTGTCCAATCCGCCTCTGCCGGTCCGCCTCCTCTGTCTGCTTCAGACTCAGGTACTGTCTGATGTCATCAACCTAACGTTTGATTGAAGCAGAGCAATCAGCTAGTGTCTTAATATGGTCTTTAACAGTTTCTTATGTTCTGTAGGTAGTCTTTTAGATCAAACCTCTTTATTCCTATAGTCAAGTTGATCCTGTTTCTGCTTACATTTCTGAGATGCATCTCTAATACTGGCAGTCTGAGATATTAGGGGGAAAAAACAGTGGCATTACTTTTATATAATAAAGAAAATATAAAATTGATTCTTGGCAATCAGGTTTGTGATTTGTGCTAACCAGTTCCTTCATCTGCTGCTCGATGGACTGCAGCTGACTCTCCACCAAGCGGACCTTCCTGAGCAATGGCTCCTGAGCTTCTTTCAGTGACTTCAGCTTCGTTTTCATTTCCTCTTTTTCCTTCTTCACCCCCTCGAGCTCTTTGCGTGCTGTTTCATACTCCTAAAATAAGTAACAGAAAACAAAGTCTTGAAATACATCCAATATGTGCATAAAATCTTAAAATGCACATAAAAAAAAAATGTATGCCCTCAATTGAGTCTGATCTTTTTTTTTTTATCAGATACGACAACATGCGCATGAGCTATGATGGAAACACATTTACTGAATAAATTGCTCAATTTGCAAGAGAAAACGCTGTGACTTTGCCTCACCAGATCATGTAACTGGCTAACTGGACTAAACAGCTTTGAACATCATCTTAAACGTTACTTAAGTCAATCTGAAATCCCTAAGCAAAAGTCTGTCATCAAAATGATCTGATATAATTACCTCCCAGAACTATCTGACATGTTTCCAAAAATCAGGCATGTTTTGAGTGTCTCTGTGTGAATGAATGGCACAGACGCATGGTTTCATTTACTACACATACTGAAGCGCGCAGGGATTTAAACGTCTCCCGACTTAATAAATGAGGATATAAATACATGAACTCTTTGAAGAAATTGTCAGAAATATATTACTACTATACAGTAGAATGTACTATACAATAGTAATATATATGAAAATTTCTACTACTATTAAAATTACTAAACCTTTTTTTTTTCCAAGGAATAATCATACAATATTTCTTCCATGTTTTAATTCTAATAGTAAACCCCCTTTGTTTGTCAAAGAGTTTAACTTTCATTTGAGTGAACAATAAATACATTTTTCTGGCATAAAACCTTAGTACACAACACAGAATTTCAAAGAGTTTGTTTAACTTTCATTTGATTAAAAGATAAAGTAAATGCTAATTTAAATTAAACCTTTCATAGGGATATTTTAAAAAATAAATTTTAATAAATTAAGTTGTTTTTATGCATTCAAATAATCAGACTTGCTTAAACAATAAAATTTGGTAACAATAAAATAAAACTTGAGAAAAAATAAAACTTAATTCATAGGGGCCATAAAATGTAAATTTGTTAAACTTTTAAATTAATAAATCAATGTTAAATTGTATAATTTTAATGATATTAACTAATTGGGCATGCTTTTTGATTAATAATATTTAACTTTACCATTAAAAAGAGTCCAGAAAAATTAAAACTGGGGGAGAAAAAAAAAAAAAACAGAATCCAGAAAAATTAAAATGGAATTTGGAAAAAATTAAACTGAATTTGGGAAAAAAAATAAAAGGGCCCTACTAGGGGTGTAACGATACATGTATTCATACTGAACCGGTTCGGTACGCATTACAAACTGAACGATTCATTGGACTCATCCCATTACATTTGGAAAATAAAAATAGAAGTAAAAAAAGTAAGAAATAGGTGTGAAATATAATGTTCTCAGTGCCACTGCGCTCAACAAGGCAGCTCAAACGATGTAACAGCCCCCAAAGAAAAACAGACTACTCCAGTCAGGCATAGGCTGGACTAGCTCATTCGTTGCAATGTGGCTAGTGGCTGGACAATAATTCAATATCAGTATATATGGCAATATAATTTTTTTCAATAACGGTGATATGATTTTTAAACACATTTCTGATATTTCGATATACATTACCAGTGTTTACCATACATTGGTTTATTTGTGGCGTTTGACTTCACTGAATAAACATGAGCACTGCACGTTTCAAAATCAAAATGCAGCACAGGTGTTTTATATGAATGTATCTTTGAAGGGAACCAACTGTCTTCAGAAAAGTTTCGATGGAATTTTCATTTTATCTGATAAAATAGCGTTCATGAGGGGAGCTCTGCTTTGTGTACAGCCGTTACCGGGGAAACCACTGTTACTACTGCTCCAAAAGCACCTCCTGCTGGCAGCGAATGAATCTGCATTCTCAATAAGCTCGTCTCCAGAAACATGTTTTGGTTGTTGCTCACTCTTTCTTCTGTTTTCTGCAGCAGCTCTGAGCACTTTTCATATTCTTTATCCTGCCTGAAGGACTTTTGTTTCCATCTATAAGAATAATCAGCCTATGCTATAAAGTTAAAATATTAATATTATTAAGGTGAGCCTGAGAGTCTTACGTTTATTTGACTGATTTCACATTTTTTGTTTCTATGAAGGCTAAATACAAATAAAAGGTGAACATTAATATATTTGTGCAGTTTTTTCTAAAATATTATATAGTTTTATAGGAGGAGTTGCGCAATTTCATTTTTCAGACTTGGAAAAATTCTTTTTTCAGAAGTTTGTAGGTACAGAAATCTGTTGTGGGCATTCTTGGCAGTTTTTCTGAGGCCTTTTCAAATATTGTTCCTATCGATATCGGAATTATGGAACTAGACGAAAACAAGGAGATACACACACTCTACAAACTATCCCCACGGCATTTAGGCAGGCATTTCCAACTGATTCAAACGGGGCAAAACAAATCACCATAACAAATCATCATAAAAAATTGAAAAAAAAAAAATCAAGGAAATTTCTCTGGCATTTCTTTCTTTTTGCTGTATCAAAGACGTACCGAACCGTGATACCACTTGTGTCGTATCGAACCGAACCGTGAATTTTGGTGTATAGGGTGTACAAGGAGGGGTAGCATCTCTGGTGTGGGGCTTGTCGTGCCCTTTTATAGGGCAGCCCGCTCACCTTTGTTCCCCATCGGTCACCCAGTCCTCACCTGTGGCTCCTAGTAGCTGTAGCATGCGCAGCGGCCACACCCCGGGCAACGGCTTCGACAGGCCAGCTGAACCAGGTTGAGGGTAGCCATCGGGTCACTGACCCCTGGTGATTTAGGGCTTTGCTCACCCAGCATGTAAAGACTGCTCTCGGCAGACTGAGCGGAAGAATGCAACAGTAAGCTTCAACGGACAGGAAGGCGGAGCAGCAATGCATTGTGGAGTGCAAAGGGCGTGCTAGAGCATGGAAGAAAGCACGGCCATCCAATGCAGCTGATGAAGTCTCCAGGAGTAACGACTCTTCGTGCCAATGGACCAAGGCTTCTGATCCCGAGAGAGTGGGACTGTCTCTGTGCACAGGCTCTTCCAATTTAATCTCCCTCATGCACAAGTGCACACTCATCTTTCAACTCTGTCCGTTTATCCCTCCACAAGTCCTACGGCAATGGGGGAGTGGCGACACAACAGGTGGAGGTGACTACTGGCAGTTGTAGTCACAATCTTGCACGTAGGCGGCCCATGGACAAGTGGTCATTCGGCTCCTAACCCGGGGCAGAGGAGAAGTCCGGCAGCATCCTGGGCAACTGAGCAGCTCTTTAGCAGGACAGCACTGCTCACCCTTGAAAAGGGAGGGGTTATAGAAAAGGTGGCCCAAACATTGCCTGCCCTACATACATCTGGCCAGCAAACCGTGGTTGGCAGATCATCCATCAAGCAGTTGAAACAAAAACAGAATTCAAAAAAAGAAGATTCTATTGGGAGCATGGAACATCAGAACACTTTTGGACAGAGAAGATACCACAAGACCAGAAAGGAGAACGGCACTTGATGCAAAAGAGCTCACACGCTACAACATTGACATAGCAGCCCCCAGTGAAACACGCCTTCCGAAGTATCTCTCACAGAGCTTACCGGTGTATATATGTTCTTCTAGAAAAGAAAAGCCCAGACTGAAGATAGGATCCACGGCGTTGGATTGGCTATCAAGACCAGCCTGCTAAAGAACCTTCCTGACCTCCCTGTGGGAATCAACGAGAGGCTCACGAAGATCCGCCTACCTCTCAATGACAAGCGGTATGCGACAGTCATCAGCGCGTACGCCCCCATACTAACCAGCGCAGAGGAGACAATTGAGCATTTTTATGGCCACCTCAGTTCCGTTCTGCGCTCGGTACCAGCCAGCGACAAGTTGATCCTGTTAGGAGACTTCAATGCTCACGTCGGCCAAGATCACACCAGGTGGGAAGGAGTGCTTGGAAAGCATGGAGTGGGAAAGACGAACAGCAATGGCCTACTTCTGCTCAGCAAGTGTGCAGAGTTTGAGCTCCTCATAACGAACACTATATTCAGGATGGCAAACATTACATTTACATGTAAATGCAAACAAGTACAAGACAACTTGGATGCACCACAGATCAAAGCAGTGGCACATGATAGACTACATCATTGTGAGCCAGAGAGACATCCAAGACGTCCTTGTCACCAGAGCCATGAGGGGTGCAGAATGCTGGACAGACCACAGGCTAGTCAGAGCGACACTCCAGCTGCACATCGTCCCTTACCACCCAAGGTGTGCTAAGGTTATACGCTCAGCATTCAACACTGTCAGACTCCAAGATCCTTCCTACCTTCACAAGTTTCAGTCCACGCTGGATGAGAAGCTGTCTGCCAATGGACCACTAACTGGAAACCCAACTGAGAAATGGGACCAGTTCAGGGACGTAGTGACGGTAGTGATGGTATCCCTGCAGAGTTGTACAAGGCACTTGGTGAGGAGGCACTCCAGACATTCCATGCAGTTCTGACAAGCATCTGGGAAGAGGAAGATGTGCCCTCGCAGCTCTGTGACGCCACAATAGTTGCCCTGTGCAAGAACAAATGTACACAAGCAGATTACGGCAACTACAGAGGTATCTCTTTGCTCTCAATCACAGGCAAGATCCTCGTCCGCATTATGCTCAATAGACTACTGACGTCAGTCTATGAACAGAACCTGCCTGAATCACAGTGTGGCTTCCGCCCAGGCCGCAGCACTGTCAACATGATCTTCACTGTGAGACAGGTGCAGGAGAAGTGCCTAGAACAGAACAAGAACCTCTACATAGTCTTCATTGATTTGACCAAGGCATTCGACACAGTCAACAGAGACACCCTGTGGGTCATACTCAAAAAACTCGGCTGCCCAGCAAAGTTTACAAAACTGATCCAGCTGTTTCACACCGACATGACAGGAGAAGGCTTGTCAGGTGGAGAGCCATCCGCTCAATTCAGCATCTCCAATGGCATGAAGCAAGGCTGTGTCCTTGCTCCGGTGCTCTTCAACCTGTTCTTCACCCAAGTGCTGCTACATGCTTTGAGAGACCTGATCCTGCGCTTGTACATCAGGTACCGTATTGACGGCTCCCTGTTTGACCTCCACCACCTGGCCGCCAAAAAAAAAAAGACACTGGACAGGCTCTTCACAGAAGCTCTCTTTGCAGACGACTGTGGCACATCAAGAGAACCATCTACAGACCATCACAGACAGATTCTCCATAGCAACAAAGTAGGGGTGGAACGGTTCAACTTTTTCACGGTTCGGTTTGTATCACGGTATTAAGAGTCACGGTTTCGGTACGGTTCGGTATGTTTAGGGAAAAACTATACTGTCAGTGTCAAATAAAAATAAAGAAAATAAGAATAATCTATTTAACTACAAGCAACAGTATAAATAAATACAATAGAGTAAAGAAACAAATAAAATAAACAGTGATTTTCAGGGGGTTTTTTTTAGGTATGTCTAGCATTAGTTTTCAGGTACAGAAATTGAATAAAGTAATCAAATGTAAAACAGCATTGCATATTTGACTGTATAAATTAAAGATTAATCTTTATTAAAGTTACAAAGCGATTCATTCAAGAGCAGTGAGTGATTTCTTTATTGTTGCTGTTTGATTAATATTAAGAAAGTGCTGTCACTTTAAGAGAATGCACTGATCCAGTGCACTGATACTGTACGTTCAGCCGGCTATGTCTGCTATAGGATACTTGCTAAGATGGGCATTTTGTCATAATTTTTGTGTGAATTTGTCCATTCAAACACAATACTTCAGAGAGAGCCTAACATTTGCGCGCGTTCTGAGGCGCGAGTTTGCGCGCTTCTGATGAGCGCACGCACAAATCTTCTCACTGCGCGAGAGCTCACGTCCTCTGGTTTAAATGTTTAAAACTGGCAAAAGTTTACATGATCTTAGTTTAAACACAGATATCAACGTGTGCTGTTCAGGTCTCACCTGTGCGCGCGCGCTATCAGCACCCGGGTGATGACGGAATAAATGCTCATATTCAGCATACGCACTTGCATTGAACAAGAGTGAATGGTTTGTCCACCCCCCCCAATCGCTGTTGTTGTAATGTACTGGGAAGCCACAATTCGCATCCATCAACAGAAGCATACATTAGCCGAGCCCTGTTTTTTTTTTTTTTTTAACGTGTTACCATATTGCATGTGGCAGATGCGTTGTCAGATTTAAGTTGAACCGCGGTCCTAGCGCGTGCCGAACCGTGTGTGGAGAACCATACGGTTCGTTTTTTTTCCGCGAACCGTGCCACCCCTACAACAAAGCTGTTTGGCTTAACCATCTGCCTCAGCAAGACAGAAGTTCTATACCAGCCTGCACCAGGGAGAGCAGCAGACCAGCCGTGCATCACCATCGATGGCACCCAGCTCTCAAATGTTACCACCTTCAAGTGCCTGGGCAGCACAATCTCCAGTGACGGATCCCTGGACCAGGAGATCAATATTAGAGTCCAAAAGGCCAGTAAAGTTCTTGCGCTCCAAAGTTCTACAACATAGCGGCATTCGCCTCTCCACCAAGCTCAAAGTATACAGAGCAACGGACCTCACCTCACTTCTGTACGGCTGCGAAACATGGACGCTCTACCAGAGACATATCAAACAGCTGGAACAGTTCCACCATCGCTCCCTCAGGTCAATCATGAAGATCCGCTGGCAGGACAAAGTCACCAACCAAGAAGTCCTGGACAGAGATGGCTCAACAAGCATTGAATCCATGATTCTGAAAATGTGGCCGATGGTCCGGCCACGTTATTCGCATGGACCCGCAGAGGATGCCAAAGCAGGTGTTCTTTGGAGAGCTGGCCGCAGGGTCCAGACACCAAGGGCGCCCAAAGAAAAGATTCAAAGATAACCTCAAGTCACAACTAAAATGGTCTGACCTGAACCCAAAGCAGTTGGAGCTTGCCGCCTCTGACAGAGCCAGTTGGCACACCCGAACTAATAAAGCAGCCACCGTATTTGAAGAGGACCGTCACCATCATCTGGCAGCTGCAAGAGAACGCAGACACAGAGCCGCCGCTGCCCCTGCCCCAACTACTGGCGAACCTTGCCCCCTCTGCAACCGCCTCTGTGCTTTTGCCTTTGGGCTTCGGAGCCACATGAGGACCCACAGATGACTGCACAAAGAGACTACCTGCATTTTGCTTGATACTTTGACAATTTTAATGATACTTTCACAATTTTGTTTTGTTGAACACATGGAACGGAAACAGTTTAATTTGCAAATGTCTTAAGCGACATTGATAACTGTTTAATAATTAATGAACTACAGTTATTGGACTGAACCAACACTGTACTGACTGTAGCTGAATAACAATATTATTGTCTTTCTAGAGCTGCTTTATTTCAGGATTTTGGATTTGCCTCATTTCTAAAGTTTGCCTCACTGATCCTGTTCATTTCCTGTTTGCATTAAAACAGTCTCTATTGTAGGAAGATCTATAAAAATAAAGCTAACTTGACATTCCAATTTTTAATTTAAGTTAAATTCGCAACTTTGGATGGAAACATATTAGCTACTGTAAACATTTCTTTTTCTAAGGTGTCCCAGCTATTTGTCACCAATTAATAATTTATTTCACAACTGAAATTGCCTGATAGGGAGTTATGATAATTAAATGAGTATTATAAAGCTGTTTGTGTGATCCAGCCATGGTGCTCACCTTATAATGAAGAGTAATTCCTCTCAGAAAGCTTGCAACAAATTAATTTTTGGAAAGTTTAATCTAGTAATATCAGCACTCACCACCCAGGGTTTCTTCTTTTCTAGCATCTGAATCCTGTCCAAGTGTCTCTTCTTCACGTAGTAGCGATCCACATCCAGTTTGTTCCTCTCATTCCTCTGTATGGCCTTCTCTAGGAAGTTGGCTTTCTCCTTACACAAATTCTGTCAAGTACGCAAACAGGATGGAGTAAACTCAAAGCCCTACCACAGCCTTATGGATTTCCAAACCAGAAAAACATTCACCTCCAGTTCCCTCTCTTTGATGCGAGACGTCTTGAGCTCGCAGTGAAACTCGTACATTTCTGTCGGACCGACAGACTTCTCAGTGGCTTCAAGAAGCTCGATCTTACTCATCTTAGCAAACTCACCAACCTTCTCCTGTGACACCAGATAAAAGACAAACTTTATAATAAAAATAAGCAGTTCTTGTGCAGTTCTTCAAAACTTCACAGACATGTTTGACAATATATACTGTGCAGTATTAAATTTGTGATTATAATAACAGTGCTCACCTGTGGTAGGAACTGACACAAGTTCCCGACCTGAATGTGCAGCTCTTTCACTGCCTCCTCCACAGCCTTCTGCCTGGCATGTTTCTTATTGAGCATCCATGTCGACTGGTTGTTCTCAACCTGGATCTCTCTGGTGATTATCAAGTTTCCACGCGCTCTGTATCTGGACACAAAAAAAGCAGAGGTGAAATGAGCAACCCTGTGTCTCAAGGACTTTTGGAAACTGACATTGTATAAATATATACTTACAGCTCAATTTCAACTGAACCCTTACTGCATCCTCGCTTCACATACAGACCAACCTACAAACAGAAAAATATCTGGTTTATTAATTACTGACATAAGTATGTCAATTAGAGTTGTTTTAGTATCACTGATATACTACTACAACCTGCATTAAAATTTAAAATTAGTTTTTCTTTTTTCATTTTGATTAAAATCTTAGCAATTTTGTTGTTTTTTTGTCATTTTTATTCTTTTTTTGTTACTATATAGTTTTAATTAATTCAAAAAACATTGCCTTGGCAATTAGCTGAAATAAAATAAGTTTAAGCCTTATTATATTTCATTTTTTTAGTTCGTTAACTTTATTTCAAGAGTTCATTTTATTTTAGAATTATAGTTCCACCTTTATTTAAGATAATATTTGATAATTAAGTGTTCCTGAATGTAAATGCTGAAAAAGGTATCGAAAAAGAAACAAAAAGTATATTTTCAGCATTATATTTGTTGTGCTAATTCAAGCGCCAATTCCCTAAAATGTACATTAGTTAAGTTATATTTAATTCTAAATCACTCAGTGTCTCCTTTAACTACTTCTTAGGGTGGATAAACTTCTTGGTATGCAACAGACACAATTCCTGAGGGTTTTTCTCTATATAAACAATTCCTTTCTAGCGTCCCTGCTTGTATCATGTGAAAGTTACAGGATTTACCAGCTTGTACACTTTGTTTGCATGCTAACTACAGGCAACCAAATAATCTCGGCACAACTGCCTCCAAAGCATCTGCAAATGTAAAAAACGCATTCACATAGATTTTTGAGTACAGATATAATCATCTGTGTTCGTTGCGCTGTGGCTGGACAGCAGATGGCTGATGTGAAATGACCAGAAATGTTCACGATACTTATACAATATAATACTAAAAGTGTGTAACGTTAACCTAACACGAGCTGTCAGAGAGATCTCAGTGGTCAGATGGAAGTGACTCGCCTTTTCTCCTCGACCCAGGACGGCCGTTTTTCCAGCCAGGCCCAGGCAGATGGCACACACTATACTGGACTTCCCTGTGCCATTGGCTCCCACAATCATGTTCAGTTTGGGTCCGGGGAAAACTTCAGAGTGATCGTATGTACTAAGAACAGAGATAACCAGAATTACAAGCATAATTTATCAAGATTTAATTTGACAGTATCTGACATGAAAGTGCCAAAAACCTGTTATGAGAGTGAAATAGAGACATTTTGAATTATGTAAAGAGTGAATTACTCACAGGAAGTTATGCATGGTGATGCGGAGGATAGAGCCTTCCACGAAACCTCCTGCTTGGCCATTTGTGCTGGTGGACGGTGCAGCTTCGCGGTTGGAGGCCTGTGAGTTGGTCAATTCGTGGCTTATTCGTTTCCTCTTCTGCGGGAGGTCCATTTCTCTTCCTGTCAACACTGCCGGTTGATGTTCCGCGGCAGCGTCACATCACTTTCGTTTCGCGCCTGTGCTGTGGGTAAGTCGCCGTGTGATTGGCCAACGGTTGTCACGTGACATATTCCGGCGTTGCCATATCGGGGGTGGGGGGTTCACTTTATGTTAGGGGTGATTTGTGCGCTTACTATACACAAGGACTAGATGGCAGTAAAGAATTACAGTTAACAGTTAACATACTACTCTTTCAATTTCTACAGCATGTAATGTGTATACTGTGCGAAGTGTGCGGTATTTTTGCGCATTGAATTGCAAACCTTTTTTATTTTTATAAAAACCTTTTTATAAAAAAATAACTTTTTTTTTTACCCTATTCAACCTATTTATTTATTTCTACCATATATATATATATATATATATATATATATATACTAGTGATATTAGTGCTGTCAATCAATTAAAAAGATTTAACTAATTAATCGCTTATTTTTTCTGAAATTAATCAGAAAATTAATCCCACATACCTAACATTAACATTTGTAATACACATTTATAGTGCAATAATTTCACATTCAGTCTTCAAATTAATGTAGAAACAACAAAAGTACATTTTTAATATTTCTTTAATGCCACCTCTTTTATGACTGATATCAAGTATCACTGATAACAACTGATGTCTCTGTTAATTTTTTTCCTAATATTTAACCATTGAATATATTCGTTCAGCATCACACTATCATTGAGAGCTATCATTTTTAACATTTAGCCAATTAGACTTTAAAAAATAACTTCACTTTTCCTAAATAGTTCCTATTTCCTAAAATAGTTGCTGTGTTGTTTCATGTCTCTCACATGACTTTGCACTCTTTCTTCTTACATAATAAAATAACTTTAACTCACATCAGTGTTTCACATCGATTTATTTGTTTGGTAGTTGTGTAATAATCAAGATAATGTACAGTCAGTCAGTCACCGTTCCAAAAGTATATTATAATCAGGAATGGTTGTTACATTTAAAGCTTTTAGACATGACATATTACACCCTTACATATAATGAGGGACTAAAGTCCTAAGGTAAAAAAAGAAAAGCTATTCTCATAAAATAGAAATTTCTGCAATTTTCAGTTTTATTTGACATTAAAAAAAAATCACCAGATCTACATGCTGATGTCCTGTACAAATGAATTCGAGAAAATAAGGATAGATGCTTTCTAAAGTGACCCAATGTGGTTTCCATCTTTAACCATGTATTCAATATATTAAGACATATGAGAAACTGTAGGCCCCTATATCAGGAATGAACCAGGTGCTCAAAAGTCAAATACATAATGAAAGTTTTTAGGTGAGCGTTTCTGCTTACAATCCAGTCATCTCCTTCACTTTCATCCTCACAGATCACTGCACTCCAGCTGTATGGTCACATGGTTTCAGTTTTCCCTCTTCAGCATTCTTCTCTTTCTGTCTTTTCTATTTAAAATTCATTGACTGAATATCATTATTATTTCCAGAGAGGCGCAGATGAGGGATATGTTCATCAGCATATTCTGTGTGAATAAAATGATGAGTAGTATGTAAAGATGATTATAGTAATGTGAATAAAAGATGTATGTGATAATCAACTTATCAAGAATACCTCTGCATGGTCCTCTTTCAAAAACAATATCATCGATTGCAATATCACTCCTTACTGATGCTCCTCTTGTGGCTTCAAACACAATCTAAATATGTGGACAAATAGATGCAATATATTAATGAAAATTATGTTGAGTGAATGTTGACTATAATGCAGCTTCATGCAACTAACCTGGTGCTGTTGGTCATATTGGTAGTTCACTGACGCTTTGAGCCAGGAGATGCCCTGCTCTCCATGGCTCGTCCACAGTAGTTTGTCCTGGTTCTCCTGGCCAGTCTGGAGGTAAACGCTCAGCTGTCCGATCCCTGAGCCATACATATGGTAGTAGAACTGCAAGCACTGTGTTTCTCTAGAGCCACGCAGAGAGCTGGAGAGGAGGCGTGCTTTGTGACCGGGCAGCATCACTGACGCCTCAATGTGCAAATAATGACCTAAAAGGAGAGAATACAACTTTTCAAGCCATAAAAGTGTGTCCCAGGTTCAATTTCAGGCCACTTAACTGTACTTAACGAGAGACACTTTCATGACTGTTTTTAAACACCCCTTTAGGTCTCACTTTATATTAGATGTCTTTACCTACTATGTACTTACGTGCTTAGTGTGTTCATGTTGAATTGCAAAACACGTTTGCTGCTATTGATGTGGAGCACAGTTAAGGCTAGGGACAGATTTGGTGATTTGGTTAGGTTTAAGGGTGGGATAAGGTGTATTGGTAGAGATGACAGTGTAATTATAGATTAACTACAGAAATTAATTACAGGATGGCATTTAATGTAAACACAACTGTATTGTATGAAATGATTAATGTATATGTAAGTATTATAACATATATACTATATTCTACATGTACTAAATAGGCCAACACGATGTACACGTTTCAGTAGGAATGCCATAGAATTTTAGTTCACCTAAGTGCTTGTCAGTATACTTTAAACATATTTTATATACAACATAAGTAATTTTGAAATTATAAAGATTTACTTAAGCCTACTGTATGTCCTGATTTAAGTCCTACTTAAGTGAGTCAAAAAGCCCTCTGAACTTCAGCTAATTGTATTTAATATTAATTTAATACTATAATACATTTATTTAATTGCAATTCACATGCATCCAAAAACATTACATTTGGTTCACACTTAAGTATATCCGGTGACACTTTATTTTACAGTGTCCTTGTTACATTTTACATGTACTTACTATAGTTTTAACAGTAATTTTTGCATAATTACCAGATTCAATCCCATGTTGTTAATTAATATTACTCAGTACTTAAATATATAACTGCAATCCCTTACAAAAATTAACCATGGTTTTACTACACACACACACACACACACACACACATTAAAAAAAAGGGGGGTTACTATAAGACGGTTACTATAGTTAAAACATGATAACCTCAAATTAACCATGGTTTTGCTACACTAACCATAGTTTAACCATGGGAAAACTGTGGTTATACAAATGGTAACATGCCAAAACACATGGTTACTCCACTTTTACTATAATAAAACCAGTGTTAATTTTCGTATATTATTTCTATTTTAAAAGTATGCTAAAGTGTACTTAGCTACAAGGCTGAAGCCATGTACTTCCAACTTTTAATATCTTGTCATGACCAGGTAAAACTGTTACACCTGGTAACTTTCACATGATGCATGTGAAGATACAGAAAAGCTACAGTATGTTATGTATCTGCAAAGTACTGTTTTCATGGAGCATAAAGCAGCAATTAATCCAGATTAAAAAGTACTCCCACCCCAAAAGGATGATTTAAGCAACTTGACATCTCAAATGACATATTTTTGTGCAGAAGAATATAAGAACTCATACGAATATACAGCTCTTCCTCCTTTTCCTCCTTCTATTGTAAAAGCAATAGAGCAAACACAAAATGACTCTGTCTGTGGTAATCAGTAATTCTGCTGTTACGTTATGATAACACAATGATAAGTTAATAACACAAGTCAGGAGTAATTAAGGGTTTTTGGGAAGCGTGTGTAAGCTCACCCACTCCAGTGGTGTGGTCTCCTCTGGGCCCTGTGTAGGATGTGGGTGTGGGTCCTTGGGCCAGCAGCCAGTCTCCTGAGTCTCCTTCCTTATCCTGAGTGAATCCACACAGACCAGCCTCAAAGTCACAGTGAGACGGGGCTGACACAGAGGATGCTGTAACAGAGAGAGCTTGTTTCTGTTTGTAGTAAACAAAAATATTAAGGAACCATTTGTTAGATTCATCATGAGGATTCGCATGCACAGTGTTTTGTAAAAAAAAAAAAGAAACTTGTTTACCTAACAGTGCACAGTCACCAAGTGTGACTTTAATGTCATCGAGACCCACAGAACCACAACTCCAAATATTTTTGCATGTGCTGATGAAAACCACCTTCATCACCAAGATGGAGAAAAATCACATAATTAAGATCAACATAAAATTAGATAAGTAAAGTTTGTGAACAAACTTTGAAGCTGGCTTGAGAAAACCTAGCCTAAAATTTTGAAAAAGCTGTAAAAGCCTGAAGTTTGACATTTTAGATTAGATTGGTGTTGTTAGCACATTGCTAGCATGATTTAGCAAACTGCAGACATGATTTAACATATTGTTAGTATACAGCGGGTAAAATAAGTATTGAACACCTCATCATTTTTCTCAGTAAATATATTTCTAAAG
This sequence comes from Tor tambroides, assembly GCA_021397915.2. Taxonomy (NCBI): domain Eukaryota; kingdom Metazoa; phylum Chordata; class Actinopteri; order Cypriniformes; family Cyprinidae; genus Tor; species Tor tambroides. The sequence continues at coordinate 13,586 of JAFVLL020015967.1, read as the reverse complement.
GTGCTGCTGACATGAAATTTTCACCAGATGTCAGTAACAATCCAAGTCATCCATGCATACAAAGAAAAAACAAATAAGTTCAGAAATGAAGCTATGTGTAATAAAATGGAATGACACAGGGAAAAAGTATTGAACTACTGAAATGTATTTAATACTTCGTACAAAAGCCTTTGTTGGTAATGACAGCTTCAAGACACCTCCTGTATGGAGAATCTAGTCGCATGCATTGCTCAGGTGTGATTTTGGCCCATTCTTCCACACAAACGGTCTTCAAATCTTGAAGCTTCTACGGACCTCCTCTATGAACTCTTATCTTTAGTTCATATTTTCTATTGGATTCAAGTCAGGTGATTGGCTGGGCCATTCTAGTAGCTTTATTTTCTTTCTCTGAAACCAACTGAGAGTTTCCTTGGCTGTGTCTGGGATCATTGTGTTGCTGAAATGTCCACCCTTGTTTCATCTTCATCATCCTGGTAGATGTTGGGACTGAACCAGCTAATATTAATTTCCACTGACAAGGGGCAGGATTGCTTTCTAGTTACTGATAGATTTCAGTTGGTGTCTTGGCTTTCCATGCCTTTTTGCACCTCCTTTTCTTCATGTGTTCAATACTTTTTCCCTGTGTCATTCCATTTTATTACACATAACTTCATTTCTGAACTTTTTTGTTTTGTTTTCTTTGTATGTATGGATTACTTGGGTTGTTACCGACATCTGGTGAAAATTTCATGTCAACAGCACCTTTAGAAAAATGGTGATGCGTTCAATACTTATTTTACCCGCTGTATATGCGAGTCCTCTCACAGCATGTTGCTAAAATGCTAACATATTATTAACATCATATACATATCTATGATTAACATGTTGCTAGCATGATTAGCATGATGTTAGCAAGTTGCTAGGATTTTTTTTTTTTCGCATGATTAGCATGTTGTTAACCAGAGCTGCCTGCCAACTCTCATGCCAACTCTCACTGTGAGACTCATGCAACTGACACTTTTCTTACCCTCTCACGCCACACATCCATTTTCTCACACAGTCAAAAAAAGCACCTTCAGTTAAAACTGTAGGATATTGGCGAAACAGATTTGGTTAAGGCTCCAGTGCATATTTGTGTTTCTGCTCTGGAAATCGCCAAATGATTCTATTTACAACGTGTTTTCGTAGCACTGAGCTCTGTAGCCAACTGATTTCTTAGACAAGATTGGCCATTGCGTTCACTCACCTAAGCGCCGGATTTTTTCCCTGCATGCTTGTTGCGAGTCCTCTCACTGTAACACGATGTAAATAAGAGGTTCATTGATTTTAAAGGAACTTTGTGAGATCACGATGAACTGAAGTAAGTGTCACCTTTTTAGGTGGTATGTTGCTAGCATACGACTAGTATGATTAGTGTTTTGCTAGCATGTTGCTAGCATGAATAAAATGTTGTGAGCATGTTGCTAGCATGATTAGTGTGTTGCTAACATGTGGCTAGCATTTTTTGGCATGATTGGCATGTTGCTAGCATGTTTCTATTTTTAACATGATTAGCATGTTGCTAGCATGATTTAACATGTTGTCCTATGATAGTCATTAAGCTTCGCTAGTGATAGACAACTTAAACACTCTGTAAGTCTTACTGTACAAAAGTTTTGACCACTAACTTTTCATAGATTTGATTGTCGGTTTAATGAAAATTGTAAGTCCGATCAGTTAGAAAAGATACAGCAACCCAAGTCAGTCTAGTCTTAAGGTCTGACCCGAGTTTGGTGGTTGTAGTTTGAAAGGAGGAGATACAGTCCAAATTTTGTCTCAGAAGAAGAAGAAAGAGAAGGAGAAGAAGAAGCTTAAATAGTAGATCAATAAGTTGGCTTTCTCAAGCCAACTTAATCACAGATCAGAAAAGAAAGTATAAATATACTGTACTATTTAATATTTAAGTAAAACTCATGTATGGGTTCTGTGGATTTAAAGTATGAATAATTCTCAAACCATCTTATATTTCCAGATGTTATAAACATTTATTTCTCTAAATCTGGATCTTGTAATAAAAGTCATGTGAGACATAAACCCATGTCTTGCTAACAGATGTGAGAGCAGCGGGCCAGAAATATGTCCAGTTAAATGCAAGTCGTCTGAGGGTATATGTCTCTTAAATAACCTGTGAAATTTCCTTTTGAAACTGGGATAGCCAACAGTCTTTGGTTTACAGCCATAAACCATGATTTGCCACATGCTGTTGGTAAGCAAAGGTATGGCAGGCAAAGTTTTAATTGTTAGAATGATTAGAATGTAAATACGTAATTTAAAATTCCCAGGAGGACTTGAACGCACCACTTGTCTCTCACCCTAATATCACCTGCTTCTGACTAGCAATAGTGAGTAATCAAGCAATAGTAAGTGAGGTAAACTAAACATCTTACCTGAGCATTCTTCTGACTTTGAATGGTCAGTTCAACTGCAATCCAAACATTTCTTATCTTATAATTCTGTGTCCATATTTGTTCTTGTTTAGTACCATCGATGTAATACAAATACGCCGACAAGACTTGATCTGTTCCACTGAGACCTCGCAGGGAGTAGAAGAGCTTAAGGCAGTATTTCTGATTCCCTGGCATCGGTGGGCCAAACAAACGGCTGACGTATCCAGACTGTGAACTGAAGCGAGGGTTTGCCAGCAAGAAGGATCCTGTTCAGAAAGAACAACTATTTTTAAGCGTCATTTTTAAAGTATATACAGTTGAGGTCAAAAGTTTACACCCCCCTTTCAGAATCTGCAAAATGTGTGTGGTGTTTTTTTTTTACTTTAAAATGTAATTTATTCCTGTGATCAAAGCTGAATTTTCAGCATCATTACTCCTGTCTTCAGTGTCACATGATCTTTCATAAATCATTCAAATATGATGATTGGCTTCTCAAGAAACATTTCTGATTATTGTCAGTGTTGAAAAGAGTTTTATTGTGAAAACTATGAAATTTTTTCTTCAGGATCCTTTGATGAACAGAAAGTTCAGAAGAGTAGCATTTATTTAAAGTAAAGTTCTTTTGTAACATTATAAAAGCCTTTACTGACACTTTTGATTTATTGTATTCTTCCTGAATGAAAGTATTAATTTCTTCAAAAAACAAAAAACCCTTACTGACCCTAAACTTTTGAATGGTAGTGTACATTATATCCAGCTGTACCTGCTCCTGTCGTATGGTCTCCGGCTGTGTAGATGTTGGGTCTGATGGACACTCTTCTCCACAGTGGACTGTCTATCTGTGTCTGAGCATACCGACAATATCCTGACTCAAAATCACAGTTTGCAACAGATGGATCAAAAGTTGGCTCTGTAAAAACACATTTTTTAAATTGATTACACAGGAATTGGGTGTTGGGTATGAGCTTTGGAGTGGAGTGAGGTGTTCAAACATACCTGTGCCTGCATTACAGAACTCTGGAGAGAAGGAAATGTCATCAAGAATCATATATCCTCCATGTGGACCGTTGAACGCCACCTCAAACACCAACTTGTAAGATACGCACACACAAATAAATGCCAGCATGTATCTATAATCATTTTTCAATTATGAAATTACACTAAATTAATAATCAAACACACACACACACACACACACACAGTGTTGGGAAAAGTTACTTTTAAAAGTAATATTGCGTTACTTTCTAAAAAAGTAAGTAATTGCAATACTTAGTTACTTCTTATGGAAAGTAACACACTATATTACTTTTGAATTACTTTTTCTCATTTGGTCTGGGCTCGCTTGTTTGTTTTTAATATAAAAAAGTTTTATTTTTGGCAAATGTATAAGCCCTTTCACGCCAAAAGAGAACTGAATAAGCCTCAGGCTGAAGGAAATAAGGATTTTTGTGATAACATTTAATTACTGCAGGTTTGTGTAATATTCTGAGTTTGCTTTTCACTGTTTTTTATTCTTTTTGAGAAATATTGAATCTGTTTTTGTGAAAGTGAGATGAGTAACTGCATGTTCACATTTAGTCTAGCTACTAACATTATTTTCACACAGCACACAAAAGCCTCTGTACTTAACTCGATTTCTCTCAACTTGGGGACAGAGCTGTCAGTCAATAAATGGAAAACAAAGTAACTGATGTTACTTATTTGAAAAAGTAACTCAGATATTTTCTTGTAAATTAAAAAGTAATGCATTATTTTACTAGTTACTTGAAAAAAGTAATCTGACTATGTAATCCGTTACTCCAAACATTGCGTATATGTATAGATATATTTACACACAAACGTATTATTGACCATTATACCCTAATAAAATTCAATTACATGTTGGAATCAATCAGAAAAAATATAAATGGTAAATAGGTGCAGCACTTCTTTGACTGCCCAGCTAATAGGGAACATTATCAGAACTTTGACTGATGTTTTGGCATGATATTGAGTAATGTTAATAAAACGATAATAGAATGTTAATAGAATGTTCATTTATCTATTTATTTATAATGTTACTTTATCTGGTCTTTAAAGGGATAGTTCGTTCCAAATCTTTAAAACCTTCATTCATCTTCGGAACACAAATTAAGATATTTTTGATGAAATCTGAGAGTTTTCTGACCCTGCATACGCAGAAATGCAACTTACACGTTCAAGGCCCAGAAAGGTAATAAAAATAGTCCATGTAACATCAGGGGATCATCCGTAATTTTATAAACCTACTAGAATACTTTTTGTCGCAAAGGAAACAAAAATAATGACTTTATTCAACAATTGACCCTTCGCAAAGACCCGCCCTCCTTAGTTACTGTTGCTATCTCCAACAAACAATGCCGCTCTCACACTACACATCATGTTCTTGCGCAGTAAAAAAATACATCGCAGAGTAAAGTGGAAACTGACAATGCGCTGACACACAAGACAGTGCATGCTACTTCTGGTATGAAAGAAGGTCCCAGGACTCTCAGCTTTTAAAGAAATTCAAACAATAAATACTGTTTTGTGGCTCTTTAACGACAGATCTGTACTGCCTCAGTTAAAGTGCCACGTGAACCCATCATCTTACTTAAAGCAGGAAATGAACTTGAATGAACATCAGAAAGTATTTTATTTCAACAGCGGAACACACCATTTTTCAAGTTGAAGTCCACCAAAATTAATCTACTCTCCTGTCTGATTTGTGGTTAATGCTAGAAGGGATACAGCTGCGGCTACTGGGCATGCGCACGCCAATATAGCGTAATTTTTGTCACACTGTACAAAAATAATGACTGTTTTTGCATTATTATTTAGGATTGAGGTAGGTGTAGACGTTAATGAAACACAATCTAATAGGCAGAAAATGTAATTTATAGTTAGTTTCCAGCCGTAGTTGTCGGACAAGATGGCAGATGGTTATGACTGGTCAGATCGCCTGTCAATCAAGCTCTTTGCAAATGGTCAGTTGTTCTCCTTCGCGTCACCCTAGTGCCATTATAAAGAGCATCATCACACCTTGAAGTTGGAACAACAGTAATTAATTACTTAATTAGTGATAAATTAATGACAGAATTGTCATTTTTTGTGTTGCTTTTAATAATGTTCTCAAAACTTATTGCAAAAATGTTATTTTCATGGACATTCATCAAATTTTTTTAAATGTGCCTGTTTCAGAGTGAATTTTCAAAAGTAACGTTTCCATAACATTTGCAAAATGATAAAATGAAATGTTCCCTTAACATCTGTATAACCAAGAAAAACACTAGCAAAATGTTCTTTGAACATTTTTTTGTTAGCTTGGTTCTTTCTTCAAAACCCAGATTTTTCTTCTATGACATTTTTCAGGCACAGCAGGGGTGTTCAGTCCTGGTCCTGGAGGGCCAGCGTCCTACAGAGTTTAGCTTAACTTGTCCCAGCATGCCTGCGTGGACAATTAATCCTGAAGACCTTGATTACTTTGGTTCAGATGTGGTAATTGACATTGGCCCTCCAGGACCAGGGTTGGACAGCCCTGAGATACAATATCTATAAAAGAACAAACAATTTTTTTGGGCTCCTAGTGTTGCAGATTTTTGCTTAACACAGTCAGACACAGTCTGGTCCATATTTAGCAGCTGGCAGCTTATTCTGGCCAAGAACTCCACACTTCAACAGGAAGAGACTGTTTGCCCGGTATGTAAAACAGCCAATCAGAGTTAGTTTTATGTGCCTTGTAGGGTTGTATCTGAAATAGATATTTCTTTGTGGCGGTCAGTCCTTACCTCTATTGGATATGGAGCTTTCAGGTCCACTTGTACAGGTATCCAGACTCTGGTTTCTGGACTCCAGTTTACGTTGTTGTTCTCTGGTAGATCGGCTCTCCATAGCTCCTGATATTGTCCGGCCTGATCCCTGCTGAAAAGGGTGAACAGATGGTCCCCGGCATGATACTGCTGGTACTGGAAGCTCAAGCAGCCCGACATGGGCACTGTGGTCATTGGAGACACCAGCTTGGCCACCTCCTGGAAGCTTTTAGTGTCAGTAGAGTCTACATACATGTACTGTCCTGTGTGAATCAATGAAAGGGCATCACTGACAGAATCTGTTCAGCCATGGCTATGTAAAAAAATTTACCATAACAGGATGTCAGACAGTATAACCGGAAGTGAGTGTTTGCTCATAATTGACTGTCTCAAGTATGTAATAATGTTGTCAAAATTATACGATATAATAATATTTACCTTTTTGTAAGACACATCCAGGCACATAAGATTATATCATACAACTTTTATGCTTTAGATTTTTTTATTGCATAAAATTATACAACTAATAAAATATTTCATATATACATATGACCCTGGACCACAAAACCAGTCATAAGTAGCATGGATATATTTGTAGCAGTAGACAAAAATACATTGTATGGGTCAAAATGATCGATTTTTCTTTTATACCAAAAGTCATTAGGATATTAAGTAAAGATCATGTTTGTCATTTTGTAAATTTCCTACCGTAAATATATCAAAACTTAACTTAATTTTTGATTAGTAATATGCATTGCTAAGAACTTCATTTGGACAACTTTAAAGGCGATTTTCTCAGTATTTTGATTTTTTTGCACCCTCAGATTCCAGATTTTCAAATACTTGTATCTCAGCCAAATATTGTCCTATTCTAACAAACCATACATCAATGGAAAGCTTATTTATTATGCATATTATTTTTGTATTGTATAAGATTTTATGCTAAATCTTTTTTTTTTCATATTATATTGGATTATATCACAAAGCAGGCGCTGACCTGTTCCATTATTCAGTGCAGTATCATCTGATCTTCCCACACGCCAGTTCATATATCTGTTCCACTTGTTAGCGTAGCCGCACAGATGATCTTCTTCAAAATTACACTCTTTGAGGTCACATGATCAGAAAAACATTCATTAGTTTACATGAAAATGTAAATAAATACTTTTGAAGCTCTCTATCTCAGCAAGCTTTTTAAGGCCAAAAACATTTGTGCAAAATTCTGACAAACATAAAAACTGAACAAAAGAAATCTGGGTTCATTTAACAGATTCTCTTTTTCCTCAGGAATGTGCACACAGGCTGATTCCTAGGAATAGCCATCAAAACATTGTTCGAAAAGAACAGCCTTTTTGTATTCTGTGGTTAATAGTTCTTTTCATGTGGCTGGCCCTGATTTTGGCATGACATTATTAGTGTTACAAAGAAACAAACAAAGTGAAAGGCTGCTGAGCTGTTCTGGGTGTTTGCTAACATGCTGTTTACTGGCCCAAGTTAGCAGAGCACTAACCTATGCAGTATTTGTCAGAGATCTTGATCTCAAAGATGGACACACTGCTGCCTTGTTCTTCTCCTAGTTTGCCTTCAATGACAATCTACAGATGTAGAACAAATGTGTCATTGGAATCACATGATAACATGACAATATCACATAAATCAGCAAATCCTCTATAAATAGTTCTCACCTTGAACGTGTCGGTGGAGTTCTGAATGTCAATGCTGGCGATGAGCCAGCTATCAGACGGCCTTTGGGTTGTCCAGAGCACCTGATCGAAACTCTCCCCATCTGTGCGCTTCTGCACTTGCAGGGAGGCGCTGCCTGTCACTTGATAGACCATCCTGAAACAGCTCCAGTCCTGTTGGTCCACATCTGGACCCAAAAGAACTGCCTTTCCCTGGTCCTCCTGGACTTGCTCTTCGACTGTGATGAAGTGTCCTGAGTGAAGCATAAAGAAAACAACATTCATGGCAAGAGTTTGTTTGTGCAGCTGGGAAGGCAGATAAAAGTTTTTAGCAGTGACTGACCACTTATCAAACTACTATTTCATGATTGAGTGCTCAAATGCATTTGTTCTTTTGTCTGCACATGCATATAATTCACCAGACATCACATGGCTCCTATTGTCTCCACATTTGTATTCGAGACTTGCATTTCTTGTTAATTTCCTGTGCTCTTTAGATTCAACCAAAAGCAAATAATCCAGTGTGCTTGTGCTTGTGTGATGCCAAGCCACGTATAAATACATCGAATCACCAATCCAGTAATGGTATTTCCAGATCTCCAGATGCCCTAAATATTGAGGCCATGTCTTCCAGATGTGAGTCTCAGTAAACATGATTTCTTCACTTTTCTGGGCTTGCAATGCATGCAGTTTACATGTTTTTTAACCCTGAAATCCATGTTTGGACTGTTCATACCATATACTTCAAGGCTTCATTACAGAAAATAATGAATGATTCCTTTAACGTGTCCTGTACCATAATGTAAAAAGCCTATACTGTATATAACAACGGACAAATAAGATGAAAATTCAATTGAGAACTCTTAAAATAAATAAATATATTGTTTAAAACACGACAAGTGCTTAGAAATGCAATGTTTGTATTTATGATGACTTTTATGTGGTTTTCAAAACTATTATTTCTTTTTTTATTTAATCCAAAAACCTTGAATCACTCTGAAAATGTCATATGGCGCAACCATTGAAAATGTAATAACATTTTTTTCTTACAACTTGAATACATACTCATACATATTTGATACTCATCTTAATCATTATTTTCAAATACATTAAAGTAAAAGTATTTTTATGAATATAATGAATTAATCATACATAACATAACATAACATAACATAACATAACAATACAGTGCGGTTGTACCACATGACACCTTACAGTCTGAACTGAATTCTGCATGTTTCTGCACATTGGTTGCACCACATGCCTTTTCGTTGGTCACTCCACGTGACTTTAATTTTGCAGGCAAATGTTTTTCAAATGTTCATAAATTTTAACATAAACTGCTTCACTTCCTGACTACAGTATTTATTTCCTGAAAAATGTTTTTTTTTATTATAAATTAAACATTTGTGCTAAACTACTCAATACCATTTTGCTTTCAAGAATTTCATTCTTCTACTGAGTTTTTTTTTTCTTCATTATGATCAGGACAGATACACTATATGATAAAATTTTTTGACTTAATGCCACCCAAAAATATACTTAAGTAAAATTTAATTCAGAAATTAAAAACATGTTCATTACAGAAGGTGTGTTCTAAAGACATTGCATGTATAAATTGCATTTTTATGTTTTTTTCCTAATAAATTAATAGATCTGGTCACTGACCCCATTAAAAAAAAAAAAAATGTTAAGATAACTCATTTAATGGTGACCTTGGCATCAAATGATTCACAAAGCACTGCATTTATTGACAGGCTGCTGAAACTCACCGGAAGGGTTGAGGGTCCAGCTGAGAAACTCCGGGTCAGACATATAGTCACATATGCTGTCCTGAAAGCTGCAGGAGCCTGGCAAAAGCTCTGCTTTAGCTGTCACTGAGAGAAAAGAGCATAAACACACACTTCTGCATGAGCAATAATCCACACAGACAACTTAACTGAAATGTGTCCTCACCAATCAAACTCAGAAGGTAGAAAGGAAGCATCTTCTGTCCTGTTTTGTCCTGTCCTGCAACCAATAAATCCAATTAGACCTGATTAATCACTAGAACTAGAGATCTAGACTTCATTCTCTCATCTTGTCCTTCTTTTAAGCTGGCAGCGTATAGCTGAAGCTCAGATGTGATCCTTCTGTCTGGCTGCTGGAGAAGAAAAAGGGAGGGAATTAGGAAAGGGTTTCTGTAATGTTGACCAGATTCAGAGGTTACCTTCCCTTACCTCAAAAGAGCTGACTGCTTCACCTCTTAAACACACTGTCATATCATTAATCCATAGCATCAATATCAGTTTCATCAGCTGGATGTTTAGATCAGATCCATATGGAGCAGGTCTTTGTTTTCTCTCTTTAAATTTGTGTAACATCTTGAAATCAGACGGTGGGTTGTAAAGTATTTCCACTATGGTACTGTGCCATCTGGAGCAACAAAATATCTCTTGCTTCTCGTTTTATTCAGGCAAGGATCCAGTAAGAACTGTGTGTTCTAGTTATGAAACATTTGTTGATGATGTGAGCACATCTGCATTTTACTTAAATTCCTTTGGGACATGAGACATGAAACTATGAGATACTCTGTCAGCTTTGACACCAGAAGTGATAAAGCTTTTTATAATATGTCAAGCCACTGACTTTTTCGGCAGACTTATTTCCAGTAGTATTTGTTCCATTCTTTTTCTCCATATATTAAACAGTTTTCACATTGTGTTTTTGTGACTAGCCATTTTAATTGTGTACACTTCATGAGATTGATACTGTATTCATAATAGTTTTCTAAAGTTGTTTTAATTATGTATATTGCAGGCACAGTCCTGAGTGTATATCTAAAGTCTGATTGCATGTCACCCAGTGTTGCCAACTCTTGCAAGATAAATAAGTGACCACAGCTTCGAAAACAAGCCCAATATTATAATTTATTATCATCAATATTATTTATTATCAATTTCTTATTACCAATAAATGAGCCTGCAACATTTTAAACTGAAGCCACTCTGAGTTTGAAGAGCAAAAACAGAAGTTATTTTACAAAAATGATCAAACTATTACTACTACTACTACTACTACTACTCTTTGTACATCTCTGTTGGTGGCCTTGTTTGTCTATTTACATATTTTTTATTGCATAACAAGAACAGTAACACAACATATAAATATAGAGGATCACAGTGTTTTTTAACAATTATCAATTAATTTCATAATAGTATCAAAGGAACAAACAAACAAAAAAATAAAATAAATAAAAAGAAAGAAGATGAAAATCACTACAGGGGATAACTTACAAGAAATGTCCCTAAGAAAAGGATTCAAAAATTCTATATCCTTTTTGCTATTTTATTTCTTCGATCTTTTAAGGCTTCAATGTAATGCTTAAGTTCAATTTTAAGTAATGTGATGTTTATCTATTTACATCTATGAAACATCATTGCTTGGATTACAACATCACGTCTGCACATTAAACACGATTTTACTCCAATGCAGTGTTGCCAGATGTACGATAATTATCGTATTTGTACGATAATTTTGGCCTCTGTACGATGTACGATCAATAATGCAAAAAATCCCACAATGTACAATAATTTCAGAATTTTCTGTGACACTTCAAATGATGGTCGCTCTAATCATAGGGCTTCTATACTCATTGACTGTGCACACCTCAAAGTGTGTAAGAGTGTGTCATCATCTGGCAACAGGGAGATGAAAGCAACTTAGAAGTAAAGTTTGGACCTTCCCACTAAGGTACGCCTAGTTATTTATCAGCTGTGGTAATTTTCAGGTAGTTTCAAAAAGTTTTTGGTCAAGATAAATAGCTGTATTCTGTACATTTAACTCATTGTGCATCATTTAGAGCTGTTTGATTCTGAAGTTTTTGGAATCGACTCTGCTTCTTCCGCTGAACTTGTATGGATTCTCCCAATGTCTCCACTGCCAAAGCACCATAATTGGTGAGTTGCGTCAACAAACAACACTACGCTACTAGCATCTGCAGAGGTGGAAGCCAATGAGCATGAGGATTAGTGAAAAGCACGGATCATGTCATTTCAACATGGCGAATAAAGCCAGTGGCCCCTCACTGCAGAACACAAGATCCAGGGGGCGTGGTTGGATCCACATCCACACAGGGGGTGGAGATTGGTAGGTTTAGGGGTGGAGATGGGTAGGTTTAGGTATATGGAAGGTGAGAGGAGTTGGATCTTGATCCAACCACGTCCCCTGGATCTTGTGTTCTGCAGTGAGGACCATCTCAATAAAGCGGTTGCCAAGTCCACGTATTTTAGGCGACTTTGAGATTCTTTTTTTGTTAAGTCGTGTTTAAAAATCAAGGGTCTCGGGTTGCGTTTTTTGGGCTTATTTTTAAAAATGGTTCCTAACAGGCAACTTTGTTTCTTTACATTTATGGTTGCCTTTTTTTCCCAATATATTTTTGACACTGTCTGCTAGTAGCTAAAATCAGTGCAATAATAAATGTGCTGTAGTTATTCCTCATCGCACATTGTGCCCCCCCTCCCCCTCACTGGAGCAGTGTTGCCAGATTGGAAATGTCCAAGTATCATACCAGAAGCTCAAAACTATTGTATGCTATGCTAACGCTAGCTTAAGAACTACTGATTGTATAGTTAATTAAGAGTTTAAATCCTCTGAAATGAATCACAACATTGCAAACATTTATTTAAATTAAAAAGCATAAAGTCAGGACTAAATCTAAGGTATATGGGACTATAATGTTTTATGAACTTTAAACTAAAGCACAGCCAGGAAACATTGCATATAATCCAGTCAGCAAAAGCGTTATACTATGAAGCTATTGACAATTTTTGTTTATTAAAAATGTTGAATATAAAACAATATCTCAAATAAAAGAGGGTACAAACTTGATTGTGTAATTTCCAATGATTCTGTGGGAGGCTGTGGAGCACTTTTTTGTGATTTCAGTTTCCATGGTAACACCGCCCTTTCTGATTGGTGGATCACTCTTCAGGATTATGGGTAGTGTAGTTCTTAATCTGGAATTTGGCTATTAAACATAATTTCCCTGACGTATTATGCTGGAAATTAGTGATGACAGTTTACAGTGCAACAAGTGGGTTTTGGAATCATCATGAAGACCAGTGTTTCATATAACTATAATTTATCTACATTATACATAGTTACTATATATTTTTGGCTCTCTTTTCTTCAAAAAGGCAGACATGTTCTGAAACAGATTAATATGGGAAAGATTTGGAGTGATTTGTGTCACACATGCCTTTAACAGCACAGCATATTTCACATTGAAGTCATTCCTGATAACAGACATTCACATTTCACCACTTTACAACGAAGATGTCATATTTGAGAGTATGACTGACCATCTGTCTCATGCCAAACAGTCCATTATATTGCAAAATGAATTTATTCAATTTATTGGAAATATCATGACGAAACGTATAATTGACATTTTTACAAAATATGGGGTTTATAAAATGGTATTTATAAAATGCACATTTTTTATGTTGTGATATCACTGAATTATTGGATTTCACATTTTCTTTTTTATAGAATAGCAAGTAATTATTGTGTGGCTGTGATGTTAACATATTCTTTTTTTTTTTTTTTTATGCAAACAAACATACTATTTACAGGTGACAAATCAAATACAAAAAAACCAAGGTCAACAAAACATACATGACAGCCAACGTCATTTGTGTGAGTGTATATGT
>JAFVLL020015965.1:0-31015 GCA_021397915.2 Tor tambroides | reverse complement strand
AGATCATGTGGACAAGCCAGAGGACTATTGGAGAAAGGTTTAATGGATGGATGAAACCAAAATAGAACTTATTGGTTTAAATGAGAAGCTATTATTATATTCGGAGAAAAGAACACACTGCATTCCAGCTTAAGGATCTTATCCCATCTGTGAAACATGGTGGTGGTAGTATCATGGCTTGGGCCTGTTTTGCTGCATCTTGGCCAGGACAGCCTGCCACCACTGATGGAACAATGAATTCTGAATTATACCAGCAAATTCTAAAGGAAAATGTCAGGACATCTGTTTAAGAACAGCGTCTCGAGAGAACGCAGCAAGACAACAACCCCAATTAATGTTAATGTTTTGGAATGGCTGAGTCAAAGTCCAGACCTTAATCCAATTAAAATGTTGTGGAAGGACCTATGCAAGCAGTTCATTGGAGGAAACCCACCTACATCACAGTTTAAGTGGATCTGCACTAAGGAATGGGCTAAAACTCCTACATGTTATTGTGCAGGACTGATCAGCATTTACAAGAAACTTTGCCTTCAGTTACTGCAGCAAAAGGGGGTCACACCAGATACTGAAAGCAAAGATTCACATACTTTTGCACCGCACAGATGTGTAACACTGGATCATTTTTCTCAATAAATAAATGACAAAGAAAATATTTTATTTTTCTTTCACTTGTTTGATTGGGTTCTTTTTGTCTACCTTCAGGATGCATATGAAAATCTGATGATGTTTTGGGTCATTTTTTTTTTCCAGGCCCTTTTTTACACTGCAATATGTAAAATACGCCATGAATTGGCGGTCTCTAATCTGCATCATTCCACCACCGCATGCATTACTGTTTTTGTTACAAATCTTGCTCTTGGCCAATATGACTCGTGGTTAATCTGGTTTGCTGTTGCCAGGGAGAAGCCCGTAAGGAGTAACCAGGGAAGGTGAATAGAGTAAGCCGCCACTGTCAGCCTGTTATATATTGCACCAAGGTGTTCGGCAGACAACCAAATCAATCCAACCTTAGAGTGAGAGCCAATGGGGCAGCACACAAATGAGTTGCACATTGTGCTGACTTCAGATCAGTGAAGTCTCAAGCTCCAAATCCAAAGAAAGAGATAGATGATGTCTTATCCAAGAACATGTCAAAATGACTCATGTACACAGTCTTTGGTTTAAATTAGTAAGCAAGATGTAGGCAATAAATCCATTTCCAAATGGAAACACACACGAGGTAATACACTCACTTGATGTCTCATGTAGTGTTGCATGTACATATGGCCACTGCGAAGGACTTTCAGACAAAAGGGACAAAGCAGATCTTTAGTGTTTTCATGAACTGTGCGGAAATGGTTATCCACATCAGAAAAGAAGGAGGACCTGTAGTTGCAAACCTTTAAGAGAGCAAAATCAAAGTGAGAACCAAGTATTTGAACTACAAATCATATAGAGCAACTATGAAGTTTTACCTGACAGGCATAGGGCATCTCTCCAGGTTTGTGATTGTCCCTCATGTGCTCCAGAAGCACTTGCTCTGTCTCAAAAGCCAATTCACATATTTTACAGTTGGCTGGGGAAAGAAAAGATAATACACTTATAATATATCTAAACCATCAACTTATTCCCCTCTGCGGAAATACTCTCATTTCAATTACAAAATCACTGACTATTTTTACATAACCTCCAATCCTGCAGGACGCTTCCTACTTTAGTTTGAAAATCATTTATGATGTAGTGGGTGTCCATGTGATTTTGGTCAGAAGAAAAAAAAAAAAAACATTCAGCAAAAGTATCTTCCTTTTTTTTAAGCTTTGTGTAAAATATTAAATTTGATGTGAAATTGATGCTTTATGTATTATATCATTCTCATTCAACCACAGACAATGTCATTTTGTAGCACAAGTTTTAGCTAAATGAAGGGTGTAGTTGTAGTTAACCGTTAGAAATTTGTCAACGAGTAGAGATTTTGGACTATCGTCTCTATCGCTGTTTTTTTTTAATTTAGGCTTTAATAATCTTTCTAATACGGTTCGAGTCTCAGGTCCGGCAGGGATTGTAGGTGGTACCCTCAATACCACGACTGAGGTGAGATCCTTGAGCAAGGCACCAAATCCCCAACTGCTCCCCGGGCGCCGCAGCATTGGCTGCCCACTGCTCCGGGTGTGTGTTCACTACTGTGTGCGTGCACTTGGATGGGTTAAATGCAGAGCACAAATTCCAAGTATGGAACACACACCACTTCCCTTTCCCTCTAATACTGTGAGAACAGCCACATCACAATTATAATGATGACATAGGGAATGATATTGTTGGAATTACCTTCGGAACCAATTTTTTTTTTTCATCTGATGAACAATAAAAACACTGACAGCCAATCAGAATCCACCTGAACGTAAAAATCTTGATAATTCAAAGCGGAAGATGACAAAACTGCAACAGGCACTTATAACAAACAGAACGTTGGTGTGGACACTAATATAGTTATTACAGTTGTTATTCTTGGTGTGAACGGGCCTTTATTCTGGCCAAGAACCACCCACTTAAAAAGGAAAAGACTAGTGCTGTCAAACGATTAATTGCATACAAAATAGGTTTTTGTTTACATAATATATGTGTGTACTGTGTATATTTATTATGCATGTATATATAATTACACACACACACACGCATGTATATATTTAAGAAAAATACATTTTAAAATATTTATATATAATATCAATTATATGAATATAAATACACACTTGGAAATACATGGAAATATTATCAAAATATATACTGTATGTGTGCGAATTTACATATACATAATAAATATACACAGTATACACATATTATGTAAACAAAAACTTTTATTTTGGATGTGATAAATCGCGATGAATCATTTGACAGCACTAGAAAAGACTCTGTGACTGAAATGTTGTGACTTACTGGTGGACTCGAAGGGACTGTGGGCGCTCTCTATGTGACACTGCAGTTGAAAAGGAGTTGAATACTGTCGGTAACAATGTTGACATGTAGTGTGACTCTCCCAGCTCTCGCTGTTCTGCTTCTCCAACTCGAGGTGATGTTTCATGTGGTTCATGAATCTGAGTGAGGGGAAAAAGAACAGAGGGATGAGGAGGAGCAAAGAATGGCATTACAAATGAATACGGGTGGCATTTTCACTAGGGCACTGTCCCAAATGGAACACTGCATGTGCACTTGTAGCCTTACGAATTTACAACGGCCACCACACGCACGTGTCCGCTAAGTCTACAAGACCATAGGGTGTCCCATTCGTCATTTTAGTGTTCAGAAGGGTGCTCGTGAGCGCCCCCTTTGCGCCCTTTCATCCGAGCCCACACAGCGAGCTTCGCAGCAGACTTCTACCTGACAGTCAAAGCGCCATTACGTCACGAAAGTGTGGACTCAGAGGAAGACTGCGAGGGTTTAGGGTGCCATTTGGGACGGGGCCTAACTAATTTTCAGTTTACAAAGTCGTTGCAGGATCAGAGAGCCACATCTCTCACCAGGTGGGCATTAACAGCCCCAGCAACCAACTCCTTGCTAAGTTATTGACCCTGACACATTCAAAATTATCACTCACAGAGGGGCAGACTCTAGTGGCATTGGCAATGACCCCAAATTTTACTTTAATTTTACAAATGCAAAGCCACATACCACAAACGCTGCGTTTTATAGATGGTGATTGTGTAAGGGATCTTTCCTTAAATAACTAATAAAATAAAATTATGTTCTCACTGAAGCTTCAGCAAAGCTTTGAAAGGATTGATAAACAATCAATGAATGAATCAATGAAATTTAACCCAATGAACATCCAGACAATGTTTATGTTCGTGCAGTACTCATGCACCTATTTTGGCAAGTTTCATGTGACAGACGATTGGAGAGAAGTGTCAGAGTCATTAAGTCTGTCACATCTTATCTATTCTGTTTGTGCGTGCAGAGATTTCTGCAAAAAAAAAAAAAAAAAAAAAAAAAAAAAAAAGAGTCTGTAGGTGTGACACTCACAACCAAAAAGTCAGCTTGTGGTGAGAGTCAGAAGGCAATGGGTACACCTGCAACATGCGACAATGATACTCTTTAAGGTAAATGCCCTGCTCCACAAACAGCTGCCATCTTGGGAGAACTCAGTCTGACAAGCGGGACCGCCGTTGACAAAGGTGTGACAACTAAACAGGAAAGCCTTTGATGTGTGAGGAAGTAAATGTCAAACAGATGTACAACATTCAAACAGGTAAACCACTACAAAGTGTCTGCTCTCTCAGGAGTGGAGTTTCCTTTTGCTTTTCAAAAGGCACCTAAAAATAGACACACAACATCCTTTGAGAATCACACAGTTTCAGATGTTGCAACCGAAGTTCACATCCTATTTTTGAAACGGGTCATACTACAGCTATGTCTTTAGATTACACTGGATTTTCAAGATACAAATGAGCAGTACATGAACTATCAACTCATCATAAACCGTAATTCATCAAACACGTCTGAAGGGAAGTGAAAATGCCAAAGTTAAAGTAGCTAATGTTCAGCGTCCTTTGGGAATACAAAATAAAACTCATGCGCAGTTAAATATAATTAGCCAAATTACAAACACACACCATTAAAAGTCACCTTTGTACAGTGCGAGGCCTGTGCTTGTGTACTCGAGAAGTGTTTGAGCTCCTAAGGGTTTTCAAGAGATAAATTAGCAAATATTCTACTTAAAGTTCATGTTCTAACTGTGCATAATAGCCATTATAATACTGGCAATTATACTGCGCTGCTTCTTTGTTTAATGATGTGATGTGCAGGCTGCCTCTATCCTCTCTGCCTCACCTGCCATTGGTGCCCTGACGTTGAGCGGCCAATTTTTCAGTCAGCACGTTCTGCAACCTCAGCTTCCCTAATAGAGATTTTTATGCGGCTGAACTGTGACCCCCGCCGCCAGAACTTGGGGTGCGCTGCAAACGCGCCTCCCCATTAAAAGGAGCTTACTGAGGCTTTTCTCACGCCGTGGCTGAGTAAAGTTATTTAATCACAGGAACAGTTCTTATAGCAGCCAAAGTACCCTCCATTATTCATCCGGGGCCCCTAGAGGGAACGGGGGTCTGATAATGTCATCCATCTGAAGGGGAATCCAGTGATGGGGTCTCTCTTTTGCTAACTATTGCTCTCTCCATCTCTGGGCTCCTGTAGCTAATGGCTCTCATGAGCAATGTTCCGTCTAAACCGCATGCGTGATGTTGCTCCCTCACAGACCAGTACAATTATACAAAGAAGCAGACTTAAATGACTGGGACTGTTTGAATAGTTTTCATTTGTGACAAACTAAATTGCAGCTACCCTGACTAAGGTCTATAGAGCTTCAACCACCTCTGCACCTGGCTGATTAAAGATGGTACTTCAAAAAATGTGTAACCTGATAGGTTTTTGCATAACAAACACTCAAAAATATACCTGATGTTGTTCTTGAGCATTTTTAAACAGCTGTTGCACTTGAAGGTAGTGTTGGACTTGAATTTGGGAATCAGAGATGGATCCCCTTCACATTTCCCATAGTAGAAGTCTGAAACCAGCATGATGAGTTTGCCTTTGTCAGACTCATAGACTTTCGGTGCACTGGCTTGTTTGTCAGGCTTCGATGTTGAGGGGAACACAGAGTCTAATAACTCAGGGCAGCATAGCTGAAGAAAAGAGAAAAAGTGTCATAACATCTCAAAACTGCTTTTCAGCTGAGGAATCAATAAAGTATGTCTGTCTCTACATCAGGAGGTGGCAACATTTTTTAAAATGAAGTGCCATTTTTAATTTTCTAGTTAAACAGTCAATCATCAGAGGCTCAAACAAACAAACCTAGATATTCTGTTTACCATAGTTGATGTGCTCTATGTATGTACATTGTCAATGTTTACATGTTAATAAATGCCTAAATTAAATCTGTTCATCATAAAGTGATCATTCAGTGATCTCTCATTAGAAGACATGGATTAAACTGCTCAATTTGTACGTATTACTTTTACAAGGCCTTTTATGAACTTTTTGTAGCATGAAAATTTTGGTTTTGTACATTCAACAGATGGAAAAACTGATGGGAATATTTTAAAAAGATCTTTATTTATGGTCCAAAGATTTATGCAAGTTTTATGGGTTTAGAAAAACGAGGCTGAATAATTGATTACAGAATTTTCATTTTTGGGTAAATTATCCCTTTAAGAAAATGTCATTATTTAAAACACTGCACAAGATGACATCTCATTTATGCAATGAATTATTCCGAGAGCTACAAAAATGACAGTTACATATAGTAAAAAAAAAATGGCACACTGCCATTTACTTGGTTCAGTTGGAGTGTTTGGCTTCCCACACTGCTCATAACTACAGTGTCGTGAAAAGGTTTTTGCCCCCTTCCTGTTTTTATTTTTTATATATTTGTCATACTTAAAAGATTCAGATCATCAAACAAATTTTAATATTACACAAAGATAACCTGAGTAAATACAAAATGAGGTTTTGAAATAATGATTTCATTTATTAAGTGAAAAAAGCTGTCAAAACCTGCCTGACGCTACTGTACGTGAAAAAGTAATTTCCCCCTAAATCTAATAACTGGTTGTGCCCCCCCTTTGCAGAAACAACTGCAATCAAGCGTTTGCGATAACTGGCAATGAGTCTTTCACATCGCTGTGGAGGACTTTTGGCCCACTCTTCTTTGCAGAATTGTTTTAATTCAGTCACATTGGAGGGTTTTCAAGCATGAAAGGACTGTTTAAGGTCACGTCACAGCATCTCAATCGGATTTAAGTCCGGACTTTGGCTTGGCCACTCCAAATCCTTAATTTTGTTTTTCTTGAGCCATTCAGAGGTGGACTTGTTGGTGTGTTTGGGATCTTTGTCCTGCTGCATAACCCAAGTGCGCTTGAGCTTGAGGTCACAAACTGACAGCCAGACATTCTCCTTCAGGATTTTCTGATAGAGTGCAGAATTCATGGTTCCATCAATTATGGCAAGTCATCCAGGTCCTGAAGCTGTAAAGCAGCCTCAGACCATCACACTACCACCACCATGTTTGACTGTTGGTATGACATTCTTTTTATGAAATGCTGTGTTGGTTTTATACCAGATGTAACCAGACACACACCTTCCAAAAGTTCAACTTTTGTCACATCAGTCCACATAATATTTGCCCAAAAGTCTTGGGGATAATCAAGATATTTTTTGGCAAATGTGAGACGAGCCTTTGTGTTTTTTTTGGTCAGCAATGGCTTTTGCCTTGGAACTCTCCCATAGATGCCGTTTTTGCCCAGTCTCTTTCTTATTGTTGAATCATGAACGCCGACCTTAATTGAGGCAAGTGAGGCCTGCAGTTCTTTAGATGTTGTTCTGGGTTCTTTTATGACCTCCTGGATGAGTCGTCTTTGTGCTTTTGGAGTAATTTTGGTAGCCCGGTCACTCCTGGGAAGGTTCACCATTGTTCCAAGTTTTCTCCATTTGTGGATAACGGCTCTGACCATGGTTCACTGGAGTCCCGAAGCCTTAGAAATGGCTTTACAACCCTTTCCAGACAGACTATTTTGTTTCTCATCTGTTCTTGAATTTCTTTAGATCGCGGCATGATGTGTTGCTCTTTAAGCATGCTTCACTTTGTCAGACAGGTTCTATTTAAGTGATTTCTTGATTCAACAGCTCTGGCAGTAATCAGGCCTGGGTTTGGCTAGTGAAATTTAACTCAGCTTTCTAAAATAATGTGGTTAATCACAGCTCTTTCGTGATTTAACAGGAGGGGGCAATTAATTTTTCACGTAAGGCCAGGTAGGTTTGGACAGCTTTTTTTTCTTTAATAAATGAAACCATTATTTAAAAACTGCATTTTGTATTTGCTTGCATTATTTTTGTGTAATATTAAAATTTGTTTGATGATCTGATTTTTTTTAAGTGTGACAAATATGCCAAAAAAAAATAAAAAAACAGGAAGGGGGCAAAAACATTCACAGCACTGTACATAAAACTGTATGCAGGACGAAGAAGATGACACGCTACAGATGTAATAATCTTTTTTTTTTATATT
Source organism: Tor tambroides (assembly GCA_021397915.2). Classification (NCBI taxonomy): domain Eukaryota; kingdom Metazoa; phylum Chordata; class Actinopteri; order Cypriniformes; family Cyprinidae; genus Tor; species Tor tambroides. Next base: position 22,986 of record JAFVLL020015965.1, on the reverse strand, counting down.
GAGATGTAACGCTGCCTGACTGCAATCGATAAAGCTGTTGCTAACACACGAAACAAAAAAGAAAGTAAAACATACCAACCTTCATATGATTTTTTAAAGGCTGAAAACCAAACACATTCTGACACCTGGGACATTTCTTTTTGAAGGGGAAATCATATTCTCCAGCTGTCAAAGAAGAAAAAAAGATTAAAAGATGAACAGAGATTGTTGCTTCTAGAAATTCTGCAACACATACTGGACAAAAACCTACCCATGTCAAGCTTACCTCCTTTGGACCCACTGTTGTTTGTGTCATTTATCACTGTGCCATTATCTGTGGGCCATAAAAAGAAACATCCCATCAAATCTTCATCTTCAAGGAAAAAAACCTTTTTAAAAAGTTTTCACAACACAACCTTCACATCTTTCAGAAAAGTGAGAGGGCCCTTGGGATTTTGGTGTATTTTTGCAATTGATTTTTTTTTATTGTAGCTTAGTACATGGACAACAAATAAATCCAATTTTGTTGCCGTTATGTCTAATTGCAGTTCCAAAAATGATGGTGGGTGGATGGCAACCATAATCTAGCAGGATGGTGGGTGGGTGGTAATTTCAAACCTTGGTTATAATCCTTTCACTTCAGTAAATAACAACAAACCAGAAAATAGAGCTACTGGTAAAAGTAGTGGATACACTGATATAGCTTATCCATCCACACATGGGCTTACCTTTGCTGTTCATAGTTTGCAGGGATACATTTTTTTGTTTAGCTAGTGTTGCTGGGATGAGGCCTGTTGTGTTTTGAGATCCTAAAGTAGTGTAGGGCTTAGAAGAAAGGTTAGCTGGGGCTTGTACATTGGACAAGGTCACCACATTGTCCTGGATATGCTGCACTTGAGGCCTATGAATGACCCCCGGCTTTGGTGTGACAGCGACTTGCGGCAATATCTGCTGACCTGCTGCTTGAGAAACAAACACAAAGTAATGAAGGACACACATACCAATTCGCTAATTAGCATACACTACCACTCATATATTTTTAAAGCCATTATAACTTATTTAACAAGGACACAATAAACAAACCAAAAAAGGGACTGCAAAAATATGTAATTTTACACACAAAAAAATTACTTCAGATAAATACTACTCATTTTAGTCACAATCAAAATCATGAAAAATGCACCACGATTTCCACAAAATATTAAGCAGCACTGTTTTTAACAATGATGATAGCAATAAAAAATGCTTCTTGAGCAGCAAATCAAATTATTAGAATGATTTCTGCAAGAACATGTGACACTGAAGACTGGAGAAATGTCTCCTGAAAATTCAGCTTTGCCATCACAAAAATAAATTATGTTTTAAAATATACTACAATAAAAAGTTATTTTAAAAAGAAATAATCTCACTGTTTTGATTGTATTTTTGATCAAATAAATGTGTTTCAAAAATGTTTAAAAATCTTTCCAACCATAAACTTTTGAATGGTAGTGTAGCAAAAACAAAAAATCTACACAGACACATTTATACCTGGCACAACCGTGAGAGTGGTTCCTGGTAGATACGGTGACCCCAAAGAGCTGATGAACGAGGTGCTGCTGTTGAGGTTCTGTGGTGATGCCACAATGTAACCCTGGTGAAATACAGTACCCTCATCAGCGTATGAACACACACATTAATAAATCTAAATTGAATTTACGCATGTTTGTTATGACTAATGTAAAATGCAACCCTATTGGGAAAAAGCCTTTGACTACTATTAGCAGAAAGTAACTCTATCATAGTGCTTAGCATCTGTTAAGCAGAGATTTAACCTGAGATAGTCAAAGAAAAGTGACGTTACCTGATTGTTAATAATGATGGGTTGAGGGGCTGTTTGAGGTCCTAGAGTTGCGTTGATAGGGATGAGGATGGGATTTCCTCCTGACGGGGCAGCACCCCTGAGCATGATTGTAGGACCTGTAGCCACCCTAGCAGGGTTCAACGGAGCTTGCGGAGGCTTTTGTGATGATGCCAACGTTGAAGGTTTTTGAACCGGGACATTTCGCTGGTTCTGTTGGTTAACAGCACCTGAAGATCACAACAAACAATGAGCAAACAATCTCAAGTACAAGACCAGAAGAGAAGTGACAGGGTGCTTAAAAGAGAGTCATACCTTGTCTTGTGTTGGCCGCAGGCTTGGAGCTACAGATTTCACCGACAAATATTGGTTCATCATCATCGTCATCATCGAGATCTATCAGATTGATTTCTGGAACGGTCTTCTGCCACGGCTCCAACTCCTCCTCTTCACACTCCATAAACAGCTCAGACATCTAAAAGGAAACCAAAGATATCAGTGCAATGCTATGTGGTTAATGAAATTATACCAAGAAGCCACAAATTACATCATAATCTGGGTTTAGACATACCAGCACAATTACACCTAACTTAAAACTAGCTAAAGCTTGAGACTCCAGCTAAACAAAGGCGCTATATAGATCACTGAAAAGCTACAAAACAAGTTTTGTGTTAGAACCAAATTATCTTTGCTTCCCATAGGGAAAGATATATCCAGACCTATTAACGTTCAGATTAAAAGCCCAACTATTGTGATGCAAAACCTGTAATCCACCTCTAGCAGACACGAGACTGTTACTGCGGACACAGACCGGCTAATATGCTAACTCAGATTCCCACCATTTACTCCTGGCTAATACTTACAATCAAAATGCAGTCATGAAAGAAGTGCATAAATGCTAAGAAATCAGAAGCATTCACACGTCGACATAGATCTAGCACATATTCCTAAATCCATTAGCAGGCAGGTCGGCTCTGTCTGGATGCTAACATGCTAAAAAGCAAGAAAACTAGCAAGTGGCTGCAGAGAGAAACGGCTAATCACACAGGAAATCTTTACTGGCTTTGTTATGATAACACATAAGCAAACATTTCGGATTTAAAAAAGCGAAACTCGGTTTTACCTTTTAAAATCTCGGATTATTTACAAACAACATCAGTGTTGATTCAGACACGCTCACAGCGGCATGAAGCGCGGAGGCTCATGGGAAATCAGAGGGGCTTTGTTGAGACCAAGAGCCTCACGTAACACTTTAAAAAGTCCCAGTTTAGGACAACATTAAAATACAGAACATAAAGGAATTGTGTGCAGAGAAGAAAATAAACTAATTATAACTAATACATTATGAGTTAGACATTAAAAACTAGAGCAAAACAAAGACAAACGCAGTCCACGTATAAATTACAGACATGTAGTTGAGTTTAAGATTTTAAGACTTGCATCGTGGTACTTTATAGTAAAATTTCATCAAATTTGCAAACATTTAAAGTAAACTAATGGATGTTAACGTAAAACAACAAATAACACTAGAATAACATCAGAAAAGTATGAGTAGTAATTCAATGGTGATAAACTGAACCATAGCAATAATATTTAATTCACTTCTGTTAGGAGTTCAATTTGACAAGCAGCCACTTTGGCAGTTTTGGCTCGCTTCTGTTTATTTTGACCAACAGGTGGCACTATGAGTATTGTGATAGGTTAGGGATGCAGGCCCTTTATAAATAATGAATGTCATCATCACCAACAGATGATACATCTCGTTCTTTCATTCAGAAAGTTTGGAGGGAAGGGAGTTTTAAGAGGGTTTTTTTTGTTTGTTTGTTTTTTGGATGGCTTATGTTGTACATCTGTAAGCTGTTTTGGCTTAGTGATGTTAAACTGTGCAGCCCTTTGTTCTGTACAGGCAATTGTTTTGTTGTTTTGTGGTGTTCTTTTTCCCATCTCTTGAATTGGTTAATGTTTGAATGAACATAATGACATACATGTTCTTGTTCTTTATGAAGTACTTCTATAGTTTTACCGAATATCGCTATTTTAGATATCACTGAATATAAAAGTTATGTAAGCATATTGTAATTTATATATACAGCATCCTATCATAATTAACTGTCAAGATCAACTCATTATTAATATGCACTGTAGTTAGTTTTAGAGTACTGTTGAAAATGTTAAGTTGCATTTAATTTTATGGCAAACTTTCTATAGTGTAATACAGTTAAGCACCCTTAATTACTGACAACCCAGAGAGACATATGTAAACAATAGTATTAAATGGTTATAGGTCCTTTTAAAACAGAATAAACAACTATTCCTATATGCAGCTTATTTATTGCATTCTTCCTCTTTGCAAGTTTCATTTGCACTAAAAGTTAGGGGATGATACTGGTCTTCTGAATTCTGGTAAAGGATTGGTAGAGCCCACTTAATCACTGTTACATTGTTTTGACATAAAGACTTAGTAAAACAGTAATGAATGAAAAAATATGTTTAATACAAATAGGATTCAAGGATTCATTCATTACAGTTGTAAAAAAACATTGCAAATTAATTTCTCTTAATATATAAATTTGATTTTTTTCAAAGAATATATTTTATCAATTTCATGAGTCAAAATTAACATAGCAACAACAACAATAATAATATCAAATTATTTCAAACATTATTTTTCATAGTTCATCATATCATATAATTCTATATGCATATGCTATATTTTGCAGTATTCTTTTCATGCAGTTGCACTGTAGCCTATTCTTGTTGTTCTATTGTTTGCTTTGGCACATAAAAAAAAATCCAATTCTGAGGATGAAGGAAGGAAGAAATGTGTGGTGATCAAAGTTAGGTCTTCTTATATAAGGTTTGAAAGGAAGAATATCAATGTCCATAAGTCGACATAGACATAGATTTGAGAGAGTGTGCGCTAGTTCAAACGGTCTCGAGAGCATTTATGGTGCTGCACTTGTTCCAGAAGAACACTTAATGCAGCTAAAATTATGTATTCCATGCTTTAAATGTGCTCAGTTTCTCCCAATACTAATACTACACATAGCCAACGAAGCCCACATTTACGTGGAGGGAGTTGGGAGGTAAACCAAACTGATTTTAGGAGGTGCTCCAGTGGTCCCCTAGCAAGGTTGTGTGTCAGGTTTTATGATTCGCCACACATGGTATTCATCCGCGCCGCTGAAGAACAGTCAAGTCTACGGCGCCGGCGGAAGGACACAATTTCAGACGTCATCGTCGTGCTTCGGTTATCGCCAAGCAAAAATGTCTGCCTAAGGGAAACTCGCAAGTTATATAGTGGATATTTGCAATATACAATCGCAAAAGATACCGATTTCATTATTTTTCCGACGCGAAACAAGGACACCTACGCCGTCACTGGCACACCCGATCGCCCTAGTTGGATTTTTGACAGCAAAACAGGTAAAATATTGCACAGAGTTTGTGAGAGGTTTCGGACTGGGTGAAAGAAGTTGGGATAAAAGAAAAGACGGGAGCCGATGTGGAGCGAAAGGGGTCGGCATTCGCTTTAACATTGCAGCTTGACACCTCGCTGTTCATTCTCCACAATAAAATGTGTGTTATGTCAGTGCTAATGGTCGATTTGCGCTTAATCGTTTCATGGTCGCACCATTATTGTGAATAGGTAAACTGGCAATTAGCGAACAACAACAGCAGCGGCGTTGTTTGTAAGTATCAATTCTCCTGTAACGCAACAACAAAAGTGTGTAGAGGCTGATGTTTTGACAGCGCGTGAGCGTTCATTGTACGCTCGTGACTTTCGATACATTCAAGAATCAAACACATGCGGTTGAAAAATGATGCTGCGGGTCCATGTGTGTGACACCATCGAGCACAGCGTCTTTCTCAACATGTCCACGTTTGGTCATCCCAAAAACCCTGTTAGGTCTGCTCTCTAACATTATAATAAAACATATTTCCACTGTGTCACCTCATGTCATGCGATTGCTATTGTTTACAAAAAGAAATTCCGTAACCTCGTCTGAAACTGTCAGTAATACGAGGCTGGGGAGAGGGGCTCTTGGGTCTGTCTCTCAGGAGCTTTTTTTTAAAATGACTATTTAACGGTTAACACATAGGTTTTGATCAAGGACAACCAGGTCCTTCGATAGCCCAATGTTTTGGAACAGCGCAAATTAGTTCTGCTAAAAGACTGGAGATGGGGATGTTTAGTAAATGTCAAGCTGCGGATGTTCACCGATGTCATTTGCATAAGCTGTGCTGGTTAGCAGGAAGCTTCAGCACACATCAGGCTCTCAGACTGAGGGGAATGATGTTTGTGTTTTGTAGATTTAGAAAAGGATCGTAAGGATGAACCCTCAGCAGCGGATTGCCGCTATCGGGACGGATAAGGAGCTGAGTGATCTGCTGGATTTCAGCGCGGTAAGACATTAATCAATTATTTGACCTCTTCAGGGCTCTCTTCCAGCTGTTGTCATTGGTCCAGTCACTCACTTGTAAGATATGTATAATTAAAGTTGAAGTATTACTTTTTTATGTTGTGAATATTTGATTATTTTTCTCCCAATTATATGACAAACAACACACACATACACATGCATTTTGTAAAATATTTTAGAATATGTAATATATAAAACATGCACTTGTTCTTTTGCACATGGTTTTTTGTATTCATTAAACATGAGACACTGTCTGTGTAATGTTAGTACTGCAGTATTTCAGCAAAATGTTTTTGTGTCTTCCAACAGATGTTTTCTCCACCTGTAAACAGTGGGAAAAACAGGCCAACCACTCTTGGAAGCAGCCAGTTCACCACATCAGGTAGGACTTCCTGTGGAAATCCTTTAATGAAGGATTGTCTTCCTCTCACACTGTCCAGTCACCTCCACTTGATTCTCAATGAAGTCTTGTTGCTGTTGATTATAGTCATGAATTCCATCTCAAGTTGTTTTTGATTTTGGTTTTTGTCTTGATTAATAAGGAGTGTGTAGAGAAGGGTTCAGTAATGGCCTTTGAAATCAGATACATCCGCTGTTTTAATTACACTGAAATGAAAAGCACCACTGTTGACAACTTGTTAGGGCTGGTAGTTTAATTTTTTACATACATACATACTTTACATACATGCATACATCATTGCTTTTCTTAGAGTTCACATTAAAGTTGTACTTTGATAGAGTTCCTGTTTATATATGGATCCTGTCATAGGTGAGTACATGTTGCTGTAAAGCTCATCCATTGTCTAATGTGCCGTAGAAGAAGGAAACAATCAAGCATTATTCTATCTCAATGCTTGTTTTATGTAAAGCAACAAAACAGAGCCCTTGTTACACTCATCTGCTATCTAGAGGACACTTTTAGTGGATTACTGAATAGCAGCAGAGCCGAGACTGCAAAACGCTTTTGGAAACCTTTTCAGAATGTTTCAGACTTTATTGGCTCACATCAGCCAGAATCTAACAATAATAAATGAAAAATTTGCGCACATGTGATCTTGTAATCAGTCTTTGGCTTTGATGTGCTATGATGCTAAATGTGATAAATACATCTCTTGTTTGTTTGTTGCTCCTCACACAACTTACTCAAAACAGCAGTGTTTCAGAGATGGTTTGGAAACGCTGTGGGGCAATATTTCAAGCACCGGCAGAGATTTGTGTGTGCGGAGCATCAAGATAGTAGAGAGAAGCCATTTTGCTGTATCCATCTATGCTAGATAATTCAATATAGCTTGGCATTCCTGATTATCAGCTGACCTAGATCAGGTGAAATATCTGATTCCCAAACTAGAGCAGCAGGAGCAGAGTCCTGTTTCAGAATAAAGAATTTAAAATAGTGCCGTCAAATGATTAATCGCATACAAAATAAAAGTTTTTGTTTGCACAATATATGTGTGTGTTCTGTGTATATTTATTATGTATATATAAACACACACACATTACAGTATATCTTTTGAAAATATTTACATGTATTTACATGCCTATATTTATATTCATATAATTTATATTTGTAAACAACCTATTTTTCTGAATATATACATGCATATGTGTGTATTTATATTTACATAATAAATATACACAGCACACATACATATATTATGTAAACTAAAACTTTTATCTTGGATTCGATTAATCGCGATTATTATTTGACAGTACTAATTTAAAGTAATATTCCAAGTTCATTACAGCATTTGTGGCATAATGTTGATTAGCACAAAAATGAATTTCACTTGTCTCTCCTTTTCTTTAAAAAAAAAAAAGCTGGGTTACAGTGAGGCATTTACAATGGAAGTAAATGCAACAAATTGTGAGCAATATGTGTGTTAACATGATTTTAGTGTCACTTACTAACCATTTCTATCCAGTTTTACAACTTTGTTGCCATGACAACACAACTAAAACCTTAAACGACCATAAACATGATTAAAACAACTTTACATCTCAAATAATACACAAGTTTTAACAGAAGAATCCTCAAAAAATCTTCCATTGTCATATAACCTATTGTCTATAACCTTGATGTTTGCTTTCTTAGACAACAATGAAAAAAACATCAAATGGGGGACTTGAATTTTTTTATTTATTTATTTATTTTAAATGGAAATCAGCTTGGTACTCCAAATGATGTTGATTAAGCATAGCTTGTATTGAACCTGCAATATTTCATTAAAATATCCATATGTATATTAGGAGGTTTTGATGGTGGAAATGTGCGCTAAGGGTTTGGTCATGTTTCTCGCTAATCTGTCAGACCTTTGTAAAGAGCAGCCCTTGTGTGGGAATGCTGTGATATGCCCTCTCTTTCATCCACAGCTTGGCCAGGCATGTATCACCTGTCTGATAACAAAATTCTTTGTTGTCTCCAACACTGTTATTTCTCATGTCGTAGCCACTGTGTTATACAGGCATGAGGTATTGTGCAAAGATAAATGTCCTTGCTTTTTCTAGAAAAAAAGCTGTTGAAACGGACCCACCAAGAAGCATTTAAAACAATAGTGGAATAGTGCCATCTGAGGCTATTTCTGCAAACACAACTCTTCCTCTGTTAGACCCCACCCAGTGCCTTTTCACGTGAGGCAACAGTTCAATTAATTGCATGTCAGATCAGGTCATAAATTGAATGAAATTGTCACAAATGCATGCACTACTATTCAAAAGTTTGGGGTTAGTAAGTTTTTAAGAAATTCATACTTTTATTGTTTATTTTCATTAGATTGATCAAGAGTGACAGAGACATTTATACTGTTACAAATTGATTGATTTCTGTTTCAAATGGATGCTGTTCTTTTGAACTATTTCCTGGAACAAAAAAATTGTAACGTTTTCCACAAAAATATTAAGCAGCACAACTGTTGTCAACATTAGTGATAATAAGAAATGTTTGAGCAGCAAAATCAAAATTAAGCTTTGCTCTCACAGGAATAAATTACATTTTAAAATACATTATATTTAAAATATTATTTTTGATCAAATGTTACGCTTGGTGAGTAATAAGAGACTTTTTTTCAAAAACATTTTAAAATTTTACCAACTCCAAATTTTTGAGCGGTAGTGTATGTATTATCTGTTACAAAATTTAAATATGTAAATTACTTGAAGTCTGAATTCACAACTTCTTGTTGATTAAAATTGTTTATTAAAATAAGAGAAAATTCTGGATTTATTTATTTATATTTTAGATTCCCTGCTTCTTTTTTATTTCTTGCTTTGTCAACAAAGCTGTCGGTAGTGTGGCTTCGCTCGGAGCGTTTGAACTTGTACTGAATGAGCTGCGAGTAAACTTCAGGCATCACTGTCCCTATTGTCTGTGGATTAGAAAAAGGCTTTATCGACTGATTAATAATTAATGAGAGGGGAAGAATCTGTATGATTAGTATTCAGAGTTTTATATCCTCTCTGTAAAAAGTCTCTGAACTCCGAAAAAGCCTCAAATATTAAGATAATTTCAGGCAAAAAAAATAAAACTGCCCTGCTGTATAATGAAGATATTAAAGGTGACAAAACCTCACTTGAGTACAGCTTATCATCAAAGGCTTCTCAGCGGATTTGTGAGTTTTGTTTAAGACAATGACGGAGTCGCTCCCATTTAAGCATGCGTTTGTTTCAGAATGGATTATTATTTCAAAACCGCTCCACATCTATAACCACCAAACTGGCTTTCAGTAGTTTTGGGTAAAGAAACGAACCTGTTATGTTTCTGAACTCCGGAAGCCATTGTCTCCTGAGACTCCCTCAGCCAGCTTCTGTTTCTGATGTTTCTATATTCATATCTCTTTTTTTTATTATTTATTTTAATCCACCCTTGCGTTTTGAGAAACATTCAATCGTAAAACCAAGCTTGGTAGATTCAACTTGCAGAGTTTTACATGATTTTGTACATTTTTCTGACATGATGCAAGTAAAAAAAAAAAAAAAAAAAAAAAAATATATATATATATATATATATAGAAATTACAGTAAACAATGAGATTTTATTAAGATTTTTACGTGCCCGTAAGCTTTCCAGTTTATCCAGAAGCAATAGTAAGTTCTGTTAAAAATCCTCTGCGGTTTTTAACTAACCTTAATAAATGCCTGGAAAACCAGCCTAAGTCATTTAGGCCATATGATTCGCCTAGGCTGTTTGCATATTTTTGCAGTTCTTCCTTTTATTTTTTGATTGGAATCCTTTGTTGTGGGTGTACTGGATCCCAGCAGCCTCCAATTCTCTTTTAAAATTAGACCTCAAACTGAAGCTTTGGCAGAGTGTCATTCTGAATAACACCATGTACGTCACACTCACACTTGGAAAGGTTCTCAAATACCTTTCTGAAGGATGCACGTCTTTAATCTTTTTTTTTTTTGAATAAGTATAGCATATTTCTTACAGTGGTTCTCTGTACTATTAAACATTTGAAAATAAAAACATATTATCTGGTAACCATATTAATGTTCTAATGTTCTTGTTTGTATTGTATAAATATCGCCTATGAATAAAATCTTGGTAATTCTGTTTTTTCTTTGTATAATTTGAATGAATGAGTTAATTATTAATAAATCTATGTAAATAATACATTAAAACAGCATTGATTTAAAAAATGAAGAACAAAGAAACACATTACATAAGTTGCAGATCTGTTACTCTGCATTTACAGTTTTAATTCATTACTATCCATTGCTAGTTTTTACTTTGTCAGTCATTGCAATATTTGGAATCAATCTGACATTTAAATACAGTTGTCACTTTGTAGTGAGGCTTTGTAGTGTGTACTTAGCAGCATGAAAAATAAAACTTTTATTTAAATTGAGAATGGACAATTAACAAAGCCAGTTAAGGCCGCTCCCTTTATAGTCACTAAAGCTGTCAATCACCTTAGTTCAGTGTGAGCTCACTAATTGGGTTCTGCACTCTTGCAAAACGTCTGTTAAAATCAGTGAAGCTTGCTACACTGCGTAATCAACCATATGTTTATGTTGTTTATACTTTGTTGCCATTGTAATAAGGGTATAAGTATCCAGAACTCAGTTAGTGAGCTGATGCAAAACAAAAGCGCTGGTTTTGACAAGTATTAGGCACATTCTGAATAACTTAAATATGTCTGATCGGCTGTGTTCTCAACAAGTGTTCAAGTTGTAAATAAACACTTTTCACGGGGTACCAAATTGACTTGGCACTACAAGTAGGCCTGCTACAGAAAGGTTGGGAAAGTTACATTTTTAAAATGTTAGTACCTACTTGGTGCTGAAGTACCAGTACTTTTGACCACTCTAGTAGTACAAAGCAAAGCTTGTTTCTTGTTGCCTTAAATTTTATGGAAGCATTCAGGGATTATAATGCCTTTCTGATATTCCTCCTTCAAAGTGCAAAATTTCGAGCCAGCAGAACCACAGCCAGCTTAGTTTGGGGATGGGGTACAGAGTTTTTGGAGAAAAACAACTTCCTTGGTATCTATGTGTGTGCTACGCTTTACAACAGCAGACAGGGAGTTGGAGGGAATGGCTGAAACACGTTTGACTATTTGTGTTTTTCCTGTTTGCAAGTGAGTGGAGAATGCGTGTTGACAATCATAGCTATATCCACCAGAGCTCACGCTAATGTCACCGCTCTAGAAGCCGTTGAGCTGACGGTGAGTCTTAGCTGAAGATGTCTTTATCCGCACCCTTCCTTTCTTCGTTCATCATCTTCGACAGTTGCAGCAAACTCATAATAGCCTATTTGTGTCGTTAGCAAATTAAAAGGCTTGCATTTCAACAACTGTTGTAGTCAGCAAGAGGCCAGGTTGTGAAATTCTGAACCGCTGTTTTATTTGGGCAGTGATGAGTAACTGTGAAAGGGGGTTTTGATATTGAGGGGGAAATCCCTGGAGTTATTAATCCCCGTCAGAGCTGAAGGCCTGTGGGCGGAGCCACATCATCCTTTCTTTATGAGAGATCAACTTTCCATCACATTCCAATTTCATTACATATCTGACCCAAGTCCTACTGTATGTGGAAACAAGATTAGGGCACTGCGAGCTTAAACCCTACCTCAGAATTCAATTTTAAAGTATTCACCCAGGACTCACAGAGGCACCTGAAATATTTTGCAGGTGCATCCATAATGTCTCCCTACATGCCCATCAGTACTAATCAAAACAGAACTTATTTCAGAATAGTGATGCTGAATTGTTGTTACACTCAGAATCCTTTTGTTTCTTTTCATTATTTGTCACACTTTCACTTATAGAGTCTACATCTAGTATACTCTAAGCTATATTAAAAGTTTTGTTGAAAATTTTTATATTGTCTAAATTTGCTGTAAAATAATTGAAATGTACTTTATGATTTGGATAAATGTAAATAGAAAATTTAATTAGATCTGAATAACTATACAACCATAACAAATAATACTGAGTACGCAATGAGTTAAGGTAACTTTTTTATCATTTAAAAAAAAAACAATGTTCATTTGAATCCACTAAAAAAAAAACACATAGGCCTATTTTGAGGATAACAGACTAACAGAGCTCCCATTATATTAATCCTGTGCAAAAACACAAACATCACTTCATTTCAACATTTAATCTCCTGAAAAAGTCCATAGCAAAGCATGCTGGAAAAGCACGTTTTCCTCTCTTTTTCACATGTACATTAATTGTGTCCCACTTCAAGTTCTTCGGTTGTTGTTAAAGATGAAGAATATCCATATGGAATGAGTAAGAATTGTAGTTCTTAAAATTGACCGGTATAATTTCTCTATTCTAAAATATTTAGATGAAATGTTACAAAACTATTAAATAAATTTTAAAAATGTAATTTGCTAGTCAAATGCTAATTTCATGTAATGAAATAAACTTAAATATTAGATGTAAATTTTAGACAGAATTAACTGTTGGGTGTTTTGGTGATTATTTTGGCATGTATAAAGCATTATAGATTTTTATTATTGGATTATTTAAAAAGCCACTGAATTACTTTTTAAAGTGTACACTCATGTGTGTTCTTTTAAATTTTGTGTGTGTGTGTGTGTGTGTGAGAGAGAGAGAATCATAATATATCCCAGTTTTTGTTCTTTTAACTCCTGTTCTGAGGGTCATCTTGCTCTGATGCTCCAACAGCCTGTAGCTGTTCACACTCCGCCTGGCCCGGTGTGCACCAGCAGGACTGCTTCAGAGAGTGAGCAGACTTTGACGGGGAATAAGAGAGCAGATATTTGGCATGAGTGGGTGCATAATGACCTTTTTGATCTCTCAGTGTCCCTGTGGTTTTCTGAGCTCTCCGAGGAGATGGCACAGTGCTGAGTGTATGAACTGGCCCATTTGGTCCACTCAGCATGATCCACAGGGATTGAAGTTATGTGTCCTCTTTGAACAAAAAAAAAAAAAATCCTTATTAAAAATGAGAAAGTATCAGATCTTTTTTCCATTGAATTTCAGACCCAATAGTTGTGAAGCTTGTGCAGGTAATGCAGGTTCTAGTTCAGCCTATGAACGGTCAGTTTAAATCTATTTTATTTTATTTTGTGTTAATAATATTATTATTTAAATTAGGTGTATTTTGTTTTGATTATATATATATATATATATATATATATATATATATATATATATATATATATACACAGTGTGTGCAGAATTATTAGGCAAGTTGATATTCTGGTCATATTTTTTTCCAAGAACATTTTACCAATTCCAAACCACATCAGTCTTAATAACTACTATTGACTTTGTATTTAATCATTTATAAGTGATATATAATTGTCCATTATGGAAGCAGAATAATGACAATAGTTTTTGAAACATAAAGCATGCTGAATTCCACAAATCGAAAAAAAGATGCATTGGAATTAACAGTGCTTGCATTTTAATGCCTTGTGTTTCCAGGGCTTGCATTTTTAGGTCCTGAAAATTAACATAGTTATTTATTTAAGCTGTGAATATTTCAATTCAAAATATTTCACACATTTTCATAAGTAAAAATTCAATAATTCATATTCACCTTCCAGAATTCACTTCTAAAATATTCAATCTGTTTAAAAATATGATGTATAATATTCAACAGGCAAATTTTGGTCATTTCATTTCACTTTCCAAATTCGCTGCCATAAATTCATTGGTTAAAATTCGGCAGAAAATTCAGCGGTGCACATCCGGGAACCGCAGGAATAGCAGTTGAGCACCGATGCATGATCTCCAGCTGATGTCAGCCGCTCACCAGCAGGTCATAGCGGTATTGATGAGAGCCTTTCTATGTCAGTGGTCTCAAACACAATTCCTGGAGACCGGGCCTCAAAGTTTAGCTCCAACCAGCTCCAAATCCTGCTTGGAAGTTTCTAGTAATCGTAAAGACCTTGCGTTAGCTGGATCAGCTGTGTTTGATTAGGTTGGAGTTAAACTGGCAGGCTTGTAACCCCTCCAATTGAGTTGGATAATATGTGGATCAAGTCATTCATTTACAAAAACTGATTTGCGAAATGGGCACGCGCTAAGTATAAGTTTTGATTATAGTGGCCAGTATAAACATGTGGAAACGCTGATTGTGTGTCTTTAATTCAACATCTTAAGCAACAAGTAGTCTACATGTAAACAGCTTTCTCTACCACAAAGGAGATTATAATATTTTACCCATGTTGAAGTACTAACATTACATCTAGGAAGACATATATTGCTTTAGGTTGCTTAGTGTCTGTAACATATCCTTTGTACATTGACGCTGTGCTGTATGCTGGGGTTCCTCATACGTCACGCTCCAGGATTCCCAGCGGCATGGCCGCCTCGTACAGATAATATGTGATATAAGACCTCCGAATCTCAGAACACACTTTGCTAGTGTTTATGCGAACTATCGACAGTTAAGCCAGATGAGGAGGAATGTAGAGCAGGCAGCGCAAGGTTTGCTGCTGTTTCCCTCAGAAGTAGTTAAGCGCAGTATTCAAAACCATTGAGTGAAAGCAATATAACTATTATTAAGGCTTGTTTGAGATGGCTCTACTTCAGCCTGAAGTGTAGGTGAGAGGCGGCTGCAGTGAAGTGAGGAGTGCGCAGTCAAGATGGACAGTTCTGACCTCTGGAAGTGGAACAGATAGCTGCGAGATCAAAGGCGGATATCGCGTTATTCTCACTCATGTGCTGTGTTGCTGATAAACGTGATATAATTTCAGTTCTGTTGCTGTATATTAATATAAATATAGCCTGAACAAGACACTCAAAGTGCTATTTAATCATACGAAAGCGTATTTATCATCCATTTCTGCTAATAGCCTACAAACATGTATTTTATATTTTTATAGAAATATGACAACAATCATCACACAGAGATGTACTGTCATAGTGTTTGGGAATATTCAAGCATAATTTAAATCCCGCAATCATGAAATCAGATATAAAAAAAATAAAACATTTTAGCAGAGAGCAGCATCACAGTTGTCACAGACCCAATGACATTAAGCTGTGGTTCAATTCGTTTCCATCATGCTTTTTGATCGGCACAGTCAGTGAGTGCAACTGCTTCGACTGCACAATCCGACTCAACCTTTCCATGATGTGAAATTTTGCAGCACCCGTCAGCATGACATCAGAGCAAGCGACGTAACTGGACACTTTTATTTATTTATTTTAAAAAGATGTTTATGGTAACTATTATTTATTGTTTTCTCTTTATATTTTCTTTTTTGTTGTCTCTTATTGAGGTATAATGTTTTTGTATTCACAACATGTGTATGTATTTATCGCTTTGACTGTATCCCCTGTAGATATGCTTCTTATGTTTAATAAAAAATTAATAAAAAAAAAAGCTCAGCCTTTTTCTAACTTGAGCGTATCTCGTGTTGATCACGGTGATCGGTTCTGCGCCTGTGTTTTGCTCATCTAAACAAGCCTATTAAAAGACCAAATAGATCTTCCTGATGAGTACAAACAGATGAAAATACGAAGGCAGAGTTCTGCGGGCAGCAAAAACTGACACGTTAAACATGTCTATAAATGCCTTAATATGAACTTTGACTCAGTGATAATAAGTGATTAAATACAGCATCAATTAATAAAAAATGTATTACTGTATGTTATGTGCATTTCAGCAGATGAGCCCAGAATATGGGCCCACAACCAACAAGTTTCGCAAACCATTTTTTTCTACCATAGAAAAGCAATACTACGGTAGTTTTAAAGGTTTGATATTCCTTCAAAATGCAGGGGCCGTCTGCAATTACCTCACAATACAAAAGCAGAAGTAATAATTTATAAAAATATTAATGTAATTATTTAAATTAATAAATTTATTTAGAATAATGTTCTGATAAATGCACTGTTTACAGTAAATAGTCAAACTGACTAAATATATATTTACCAATAACATGAAGCATTGATTTCTAAATTGTGTACACTACACAAATATTTTTAAGAAAAAAATTACAATAATTAACAAATGGGATTTTTGTGTTCCAAATGACTATACATGTTACTAGTGACCAGACGACTTACTACAGTTTAAATTTTGCCAACATGCATTATACTGTACATGGTATATAATTATTTTTAAAAATACTGTGGTTCTTTTTTTTTTTTTTTAATATGTCCCAAAGAGTTTTAGTACGTTAAATGATAATAGACTGATTTACTATAGGTGAAATTTTGCTAATACCTTACATGGCCTTTCAAAATGAATCAATATTTATACAATCTTTGGACATGAACAAATTCCTTTAGGTCTTACAGATTTTTTTTTGTTTTTATTTAAATAATTGTTAATTGTGTACATACAGTAGGAGATATTGGCAAAATTTCTATACTACAACCTGTGGAACATGAAAAACCCTTTTAGTGTTACTGTGGATTTTTAAAGAAAAATTTATTAATACATACTTGTAAAAAGGAGATATTGTAAAATCTAATATATTAGTAAGTCAGTTTTGTGTTGAACATGCAAAAAAACCCTTTCCAGGGATCTTTTATATGTAAATAATTGTATACTGTACATATATATATATATAAAGGGAGGTATTGGCAAAATCTCATCTGTAGTAAATCACTATGAGCAATACAAGCTTCACAATTTGACAATGTGTTATTTTAAATGTTAAGTCATTTTAATTTACTAAATACTCTGGGCGTTTAACCCAGTCGATTGGAATTGTCAGGCGGTTCCTTGGAGTGCGATAAGCGTCAATGCTCTCAGGTTTGTTGCAGCAACAATACACCTAGGCGGTTTTGAACTCCTTTTTATGTCGATATAAATTGGTTGCTTACTGTTAAAACCATCATTGGTATTGATATACTGTAGGACGCCGACTCTATGATCGATGGTAAGGAAAGCCTTGTAATGCAGCGCATTGCGTTCTTCTGACCTCAGTGCTGCTGTATTGTGAGATCTGAGGATGCTTATATCCTGTAGTAGTTCACTGAAGGCGTTGGGGAATCTCATAGTGTGACGTATGAGGGGAACCCCAGTATTGCAAGCACAACGTCCACTGACCATGTTAAAAAGTTAGCAAACTAACAATGAAAGCAATATATATGTATTTCCTCCAGATGTAATGTTAGTACTTCAGCGTTAGGTAATATTATAAATACTGTTCTGGTGAGAAAGCTGTTTGCATGACTGGAAGCAATACGAAGATGTTAATTAAACATACACACAATCAGCGTTTCCACATGTTTATACTGGCACGATAATCAAAACTTATGCCATGCGTGCTCCATTTCTGCAAATCAGTTTTGTAAATGATTGACTTGATCCACATGGCCTTCATCTTTGCTCCAGCATACCTGCTGGTGGCGGCTGGTATCAGCTAGGGGAATTATGCATGGTGCTCTACTGCTGTCTCCGGGTCCCGGATGTACCAACGGAATTTTTCTGCCTAATTTTATTGGAATTTGTGGCATGAATTTGGAAAGTGAAATAAAATGACTGAAATTTGCCTGTCGAATATTATACATCGTATTTTTAAGACTGAATATTTTGGAAGTGAATTCTAGAAGGTGAATATGAATTATTGAATTTTTACTTATATTTTGAACTGAAATATTCACAGCTTAAATAAACAACCATGTTAAATTTCAGGACCTAAAAATGCAAAGCATACAAGAAATACAAGGCATTAAAATGCAAGCACTGTTAATTGCAATGCATCTTTTTTTCCGATTTGTGGAATTCAGCATGCTTTATATTTCAAAAACTATTGTCATTATTCTGCTTCCATAGTCCATGAAGGCTGGAAGTCAAAAACGTCTTATATTCAGGTGTGCCGAATTATTAGGCAGGTTTTCTTTTACAGATAAAATGAGCCAAAAAAAGAGATTTAGCTCAGAATGAAATTCAAAAGTGTTAAATGCCCATGAGGAGGATGCAATGCTAATGCAATAATAGAATTTGCAAAGCTGAGCACAGTACTGAGACAGTGTGCTAGTGGATCAGCAGAGTCAGAAAAAACAGGTGGAGAGAAAAGACATGTTAACTGCAAAATTAGAATTAGAGCAGAGAATTGAATTGAAGCCATCAAGAACCATTTAGTCTCGGAACTAAAACCCATTTTCAGAACTGCAGCCTTTACCAGTCTCATAAGTACAATGTATCAGAGTTCTCAGGGACTCATGAGTAAAAATATCTCTTGCAAAAAATGACCCTCACTTAATAAGAATAACATGATGAAGTGTTGCTTCAAATGCATGAAGACTGATTTTGTCACTCACAACTTATCTGTCCATAAACTAATCGTCTTCATGTATTTTCTAACACTTCATCGTGTTATTCTTTAAGTGAGTAAGAATTTTGCTGAGGCAAGAGTGTGGCAACAGCGGCATGGGTTTACAATTCTGGAAAAAAATAATGAGTTTAAAAATGGTTCCTGAATGGTCTATAATTATTTATATTATTCTTTAATTCTTTTGTTTGATTAATGTGTCTTTTCTTATATAACCTCTTGTTTTTAAATGTGACAATGAGCATTTAAACTGCCCAATGGTCATGCCTTCTTATTTGTATATAAAATTAATATTATATATATATTTTAATAATTTTTACTTTATAATATGAGTTCAAATCTCTTTTGCTAAATTTATCTATATTCTGCTCTGCATTTGAAATAGGGTTTTTGACTTTCAGCTATCTACATGAACTATTCTATCCCTTATAAATGATTAAATACAAAATCAATAGTAGTTATTAAGATTGATGTGGTTTGGGTGGTAAATGTTCTAGGAAAAAAATATGACCAGAATATATAACATAAATAATTCACACACTATATATATATATATATCTATATATATATATATATATATATATATATATATATATATATAATATTTATTTATTTATTTATTTATTTGTTTATTTGTTTTAATTTTTTATTTGTTTTAATTAAAAAAACACTTTTTATTTTGATTAAAATTAATAAAAGAAAGTCATAAAGGTTTTTATTTTTGGGTGAACTATACCTTTAAAATGTGCATCATTGCTAGTATTTATTACAGTCCACACCATTATTCAGAAGCATTTTATCAGCCACTAAAATAATTCACAAGTGTCTTCTGCATCACTGTTGTTCAGAGTGCAAGAGGATTCTGTTGTGTTCAAGGCTACTCCTCATCTTTTCTGATCATTAAACATTAAACATCACTTCTTCACCCCTCGCGTGTTCACTGAAAAACTTTCACCACTTTGAGCGATAAGAGCCGGGTTCGAGCGGTTCGGCCGGGCCCAGCCCTGCTGCGCAGGTGGTGAAGTGGGCCAAAATAAGATGCTCCTTCACGCCGACTCGCACTCGGCCAATAAACACCTAGTTCATCATGTAAAGAACATAGCGCCGTTGATGGGGTCACCAATATACACTCCAAACTCACTGCGTGTGATGGGCAGAGTCAGAGAGCGAGTGCCGGGCTGTACGTGACCTGTGCCCTGATACTTCTATCAGGATTTCCATTTTAGATACACAAAACGCTGATGGTGAGAAACACATAGTGCGGGTCCTAATCCCCTGTAGTAGCCAGCTCAACCTCTCTCTATGTATAGATTTAGTCGCGAACGCATTTGCACTTAATGTGGCTTGGTATTTTTAGGACTGGAGTCTGAAATGATTTTTTTTTCCCCCTCTTCTCTATCCTTCTGTGTGAAATACCAATCAAATTGAAGTTCAGTCTCTTCTCTTGAAAAAGACTTGAGGATTAGTGTGTACCACTGATTTGTTCCTTGTTTTTAATTTGTCTTTTGAAGGATTTGGAGTAATAAATTAAAGATGATGTACTCCGGCTAAAGCTTTTGCAAAGCTCTCCGATTTGCATTGTGGAGCCTTGCGCTTGTTTGTTACCATGGTAATTACTGTAATGACATTGTTTTAATTTAATGTATGGAAATTGTCACATTTACAAGTCCTAGTGTCAAATTGAATGAACTGTAATAATATTATTCTGTTTGTGGATTTCTGCTTTAGCCTTATTTCTCTCAGAAGCTCGAAACCGATGCTTGATTCGGCTTCCAGAGCCACGGCTTCCAGTCATAATGATGATAAATGCTCCGTGTGTTCGTGGTTGTCGGGGAAAGATTGTGATAGTGGGCCGAAGCGCTCTTGGCAGTGCTGAGACACTTCTCTTTACCTTGCGATTAAGTCTCAGTGTGTTTTCCCCTGCTCAGGGCCAGAGAGAGTTAATCGATAGAAAGCTAGCATGTGTTATGTAGCCCTTGTCATTTTGGCTCGGTTCTCCCAGTGACAGATGGGATCTCTGAGGGCAGCGGTCATAAGCTCCTATTGGCTATCAATCAGTTTATTACATCATTAATATCGCTCTGTCGTTTCCTTTTATTCCTCCTCATGGGCAGATAATTGTTTTTCTTTATGCGGAGTACCCTTGACTCTGTTCTGACGTGAAGAAGGATGACCAGGGATGCTGGTTTTCTTGTGGAGGACAGGAGAGGTATGAGGCCGTGCTTCTGGCTTGGCACTGCTGTCTGTTCGGCTTGGCTGCCGTGAGCTCCCCTGCCCTGCCAGCCCTAGCAGAACCCTCTGCTCCTCCAGCGGACCCCATGAGAGAGTGACGTCTGAGTGCCCTTCTGTGACGGCTTACCCTGATCCACGGTGCGAGAATAAGGGTTTTACTTATTCGCTTTAATTATCGCCATTACTGAGCATATTCCTCAAACCAAGCTCATTGGAAAAATGCATGTCTGGGGATGTTTCTGCAAAACGATATTACATCGCTTCTCGCATGTTTCGCGACACATTCAAAGTGAAATCGGTGGCACTGAAAGAGCTTTCAGTTTTAGTCAAACTTAAATCGAATGTACCCAAACGCAGTGCTGTACCAGGGGAGCTACTGAGCAAGTTTACTATCAGAAAAGCCATACGTATGGAGCTGGTTATGTGATGCAAACATCAAAATGTATTAGTTTACAAATTTTACACTGTGGTAAAAGTGTTTTGATGTCATAACATATTGTGCAAGGAACTGCCTAAAAAATCATTTTTTATTAATTTATAATCTGCCCTCGTAATCATGATTTCTGCTAACAGGAATAAAACTTGTTGGTGTTTTACTGCCACTAGTTTTAAAGGGATAGTTCAACCGAAAATTAAAATTCTGTCATTAATTACTTACCCTCTTGTCATTCCAAACCTGTAAGACCGTTCATCTTCAGAACACAAATTAAGATGTTTTTGATGAAATCCAAGAGCTTTCTGACCCTGTTTAGACAGCAACTATCATAATCAAGGCCCAGAAAGGACATTGTTAAAATTGTCCATGTGACATCAGTGGTTCAACCGTAATTTTATGAAGCTACGAGAATACTTTTTGTGTGCAAAGAAAACAAAAAAAACTTAGTTTCAGCTGGAAATATATTCCCTCAGAAACAGCATCCTTTAGGTGTCCAAGTACATCCCTGCATTTGCTCCATTTGTAGAGTATGTTTGCTGGTAATATTCACGTACCGTTGCATATCTCTACATAATTCATTCATATTCACGATGTTGTTCTTGTATGTGATGGAGAAGAGGCTGAGAGTTGCCGAGGGGAAGGATCGAGTTTGTTTGCTTTTTCTCAGGCCCGGCTGATGAGCGATGCGATATCAGTGTTAGAACAGTCATAAGATAGGGCTCTGATTAAACCCTGCTAATGAACAGCTCAATAAAAATAAATCTTCCTGATGCAATAAACACCGCCTTGATTGCAAGCACCCGGGGGTGTGACAGCGTAATCCTTTTGTGCACAGCGTGTTAGATGCATCCAGCGCATGCTTGAGAATCAGCAGTAATCATAGGCACGTCTCGTCTGATAAAATAGCGCTTTACATACGGTCCTCTGTCTTTCTCACTCTCTCAATTCCTTTTTAAGTGCTTGGAAATACATTTTTATATACCGTTGAAAAGTTTGAGGTCAGTAATTGTTGCAAAAAATGTTCTGTCACAAATATTTGCTGTTCTTTTGAATTTTCTATTTATCAAAGAATACTGAAAAAAATGTATCATGGTTACCAGAAAAATATTAAGCAGCACAACTGTTTTCAGCATTTCACAATATAACTGTTTTTACAGTTTTTTTTATATACCAGAATCAGAAAGAGCTTTGTTTATCTTTACAGTTCTGATTTACTGTTTTTGATCAAATAAATGCATCCTTTGTGGGCACAGACCACTTCTTTCAAAAATATAAAAATGTTACAGACCTATTTTTTTTTTAATGGTAGCACAGTTGTTTTGCTGACTTTTTTTTTTTTTTTTTTTTTTTTTTTTACTTTTTT
>JAFVLL020015961.1:21813-81649 GCA_021397915.2 Tor tambroides | reverse complement strand
GTGCATGTATGTGTGTAAAACTCAGTGGTGTCCTGCTGCTGATTGAGACCGTGCAATTAGCTTCCTACGTAGTGTGGGTGGTTAAATCCAGCCACTGCACCCCCTCCGTCTGCATCACTCTGATTTTGTGAGTGCTTTTATCAGCTTTATTGCGTGAGTACTATTTCCACGGCCTATCAGCTTGAGCCATATGGGCTTTGTCTTTGTAGCTCTCTCGCCGTCATTTTTACTGTAGGTGTTTTTAGACAGCTAAGTGGGTCTGTAGTGAAAACAATTATATGGAGATGCTCTTCCTCTCTCGCTCAGCGACCTGTTTTTGGTTCTCTTCCAATAGTAGGCTGAGATATTTGGCTCTCTACCCTTCAGACTAGTTGCCCTCTGAATTCCACTCTCATTGTCTGTGTAAGGTTGCTTTGACTGTCTCGCTTTCTCTGGTGTGTCGTTACAGTGAGTTATAGTTCCTTTTGGAGCCCAACCGGATGCATTGTCTGGCTGATATTTACTCCAGTGTGCAGTCACAAACATAACTTTTTCCGTGTCAACTGGCTGCACCAAACAGGAGGTTTGTAAGTCTGAATGGTACAGCTGGTGTGTAATAGCTGGGACGACTGAAGCTTTCGTGGCAAAATTTGTCTAATATCACTACAGAGATAGTATGCCAATTATGCCAGTATTACGTTTAAATGCAAAATATTTAATCTTTAAATGCGGTCTTGAAAATACTTCACCTAATTAGGTGTTCTCAGATTAAAAACGACTGGCCTTTTTAAAAATTGCTTGTAAGTCTCTCATTATGCTGTCATTATCACCAAATCTTTCCAGTTAGCACAGGTTTTATATTTCAGTCAGTTCTGAAAAGAAATACAAACATGTGCAAATTAAAAAAATAAATAAATAAAAAGTAGATAAAAAGTCTGAATCCAATATGTGATGATAATATAGAATAGTGAGAGATTTTTTTCCAGGGTCTTTTTTGACCCGGGACACTACAAGTGTAACATGGTGGGGAAAAAATCCTAAAAAGTACAAAATTGAGTCACATTTTTTAGGAAGTTGTTATACCCTGTAAGAGCAAAGTTAGTAGGTTTTGTTCCATGCTATAACTTTAATAGCATTTTGAAGAAAAAGAAAATCCTCTCCGGTCAATGACCAAAACACAACATGAGGGTTAAAGCCATGCATAAATCCCAGTGTTTACTTCACCCTAAACCAATCTGCTCAGTGAAGTAAAATGTTTCTTAAGTGACAGAGTTTTCTGTCATCTTCACGTGACAAAGCCCCTCTGAGCAACATAATTTTGGCACCATGATGAACTGATGAGTGTGGAAATCAGAGCGATACTTGAGACTGATATGAGGGTCCCGGCGCAGACTTGAAGATGCGCCTCCAGAACATGGGTGGAATCCTGATTGAAAATGACACTGTGGAACACAAATAAATTGGTGGTTCTAAATCCTGGTCCTGAAGCTGCTCTAATACTGAATTCATTTTAAAATTATGAAATGAATAAAATTAAAATTAAATTATTAAAATTGTGTTTTTATAATTAAAAAGGATAAATCACCAGTATATGTTTCCAGAATTCTCTGTGCTAAACGTCATTTATCACACAGGTATGTACATTGGACTATTTTAGTTGCATTCTATGTTATTTAGTTTATTTATAACATTATTTTATTGTTGTTGTCACTGCATTTTACAGTAATGTGCATGTCAATTTTACAAGCTCAAATAGATTGACACATTAACACTATATGAATTAATGATATACTTATAAGGTTGGGAACTGTGAAACATGCATGCTCAAAATGCCATACCATAATGTTATTCTAACCATAAACCTACCTTTTTTTTTACATGTAGGTCACAAATCAATGCTGGACATGGATCATATATGTAAAGATTCCCATTGACAGACCACAGTCTAAATAAAATCTAAATGCACGCTAACACGCAAATACTGCACCGCATGGAGGGGAGAGGACAGGACAGTCTGCACACAAACTCTGTTCATCTTTGTCAAGGACAATTCATTTAAACGGATGAGCTCAGACAAGTCGGCTGGCTGTTTCCACTCGCCGGGGTTTGCGGCGGAGCTTTTGATTGGCTGATTGTATTATTGTATGCAAATCCAGTCGGGGTTGCAGCCAGTAGGTGAGAGGCTCGCGCTGGTGTGGCTCTCGAGACCCGAAGCGCGAGGTGAAGCCGCTTTCCGCGGAGCTGTCCACTTCAGGAGGTGCTGAAACGAGGATTTCACGTCAACAGACAGTTGGAAGGAATACACAAACTCCGAGGACGCTGTACAGCTTAACCGAATCGGGATTGGATTTACTTCGTACCCAGTTAACACTGTTGTTCCAAAAGTAATTATCGTATTTTAACAGCCTCACTCGGAAATACCTTTCTGGATGAGTTGTAGTTGGATAAACAGGTATGTTTTTCATCTCTATGATGTACTACATAGCCTGATGTGATTTAAGATCAAACCTCAGGTCCGTGGAGCCAGCACGGATGAATTTCAGCGTGATTTAAACGCGTGCACTATATTATCTGTGCTGGCTTTTGTACTGAGGTGCAGTTTTTCAAATGGATTAAATGGAAAGGCAAGGTGGAAAGCACTTTAGCTGTAGAGTGTGAATAATTTAGCGTTTTGTGCAGTGACATTCAGCGTAGCGGGCACCAGTAGCCGTGCTTGATGGAGGGTAATGAAGTTAGACGAGCTGTTCCCATCCGCCGCACCGGGGACAAGTTCACTCGTCGGTCGATCCGATGTCATGTTGCCTCAAACGGTGCTGCGATATTCCTCGAATGAACAAAGTAAACGTTAAGCAAACGTACGGGACCCTGGGCAAAGCTCGTGGCCGTTTAATTTAGCCGCAGGGTACTTAGCAAGTTGTTTTTCTTAGCACGCAAATCCTTGAGTGACACCGTGCGCTCGCGCGGGGATTATAGCTACTCTTGTTTTCCTCGTCCAGATTCAATCTGGCTTGTGTGTGTGTGTGTGTGTGTGTGTGTGTGTGTGTATGGGGATCGCTGGTAACTGACGTGGCTGGCTGGAGACGGGCGACAAATTGGTGTCTGTAGTGCAATTATACGGAGCCGTTCATATAGGACGTGTTCTTGCGTTCAAAAACAGATCGAAGGAGCGCAAGGCAATGGAAAAGATGCGTTTTAAGTAGTTTAACTGATCGTTGAATCGGACTCCGCTGTCAAGTTACAACAAAGACGACTTTTTAACGCATGTGTGCATAAAGTGACTGTTAGAAAACAGAGAATATTGAATACAAAAACGGCTCCTATGTGAACAGCTCCAACGCTTTAACCTGTTCAGACTGTTCCATATATGACCATGAAATATTTCTACTTTAAATGCAGGAATGAATGATAATAAATCAGTGTATAATCATTTTTATAGTTATTTCTAATTTCCATTATAACAGTGAGCAACATGCAGATCATTGTAGTTATGCACTTTAATGTATTACAAGAAACATTTTATAAATTAGTTAATGCAAAATCATTGAAGGTAAATATTGTTGTTCAGATTGATGTTGCACTAAGATTGAATTAGTAGCATATCTAATGATCATTTGTGATTAAGGTGGTACTGAATGATGGAAAAACTATTGAAAAAAACACCAGAATGTGATGTCCATGGGTCTGAATAGTTTCTAAAAGATGTGTGCATCATTGTATGATTTTTCCCACCATGTTCACAAGGGCTGCCATTTTACAGATTTATTCTCGAAAATGCCTGTTTCCTAATCTAAACTTCATTTTGTGTGTGTGTGGCCATCGATCAATAGAACTTGTCTTCTTCACAGTTTCTGTTTGATAGGCTGTAGGCATTATTTCTAGCTTTTTTATTGTATTAGGTTTATTACAGCAAGATTAGACAACAAGACCTCAAGAGACAGCATTGTAGTTGGTGCGTTGTTATTTTTATGAGCTTTGAAGCCAAGTTTTCACAGTTTAGTCTATGCCATATTCTCAAAATCTCCTGTCTTGTTGTTGCCTGTTGGTTTAGCTTTGCAAGGAATGATTTTCCTTGAATTCGCAGCCAAACATTGACAGAATCTGCTTTTGTAAGCTGTTTGGAGCCAGTGCTTTGTGTGCACTTGACTCAGTATAGAAAGTTATATGAGACTCGAAGTGAACAAAAGTGAAAGTTCAGATCAAAAAATGCATCGTACCACCTGCTCAGCGTATGACTGATGAGGCTCATAGTTAATATATGAGAACTCTGTGAGTGTCAGCTACTGTATGAGCTTCCATGATTTTCTGCTCAAGTGAATCTGATGCCCATCGAATTCTACATCAAATGAGTATAGATGCAATCCTGGAACTTTTTCCATAGCTCTCAGTAGCAAAGGATTTATTGAAGGCAAAGACTCTACAGGGAACTCAAACAGTGCAGAAAGTGAGAGGAACAACAAACAATTGCTTCTCCCACACACACACAGACAGGCAAACATGTATTCTCGCACATATAGACACAAAAGTAAAGCCTCAGATCTGACAAACACACATTAAAAAGCACTGAATAGGCCATTAAATATGCCTCCAGAGCAGATGGCACTCAAAAAAAAAAAAAAAATCTGTAAGGAACCTAGCTGGAAAGATTGGGAAAAGAACACTCAATGGAAATATACATCAGTTTACATAGAGAGAAGGGAAAATGTACTGAAAGCACATTTTCAGCTATGGATCTTCCTATAATTCTCTAAAGGAGACCGCATTATCCTTTCTCTTTCGTAGCAAGACCTCAACCTGTCTCTTTTCTCCAACTCTCCACTTTTAGAGTTTCACCCAATTATTGTAAATTTTTCAGCAGCAGGTGGAGAAGCTGCTGTAATGCTGTGGTGTGCACTGATGTGAGAAACGCTGCTCACAGTGGAAATAAATGTAGGCACCATTACGCATAAGAGTGGTTTAGCATGTAAGATGCAAAATTATTTAAAGTGATAGTTTTCTTAGAAATTAAAAAAAAATCTATTTTTCTATATTCTATCTACTTATTTTCTTTAAAAAAACAACAACAACAAACAAACAAAAAAACCTTGCTATGTGTACTGCGTTAGGCTAACCGAAACTTGTCATAGTGCTTGCATGTTGTTGCTCTTTTGTTGATTTTGATTGCTATTGTCCTCATTTGTAAGTCGCTTTGGATAAAAGCGTCTGCTAAATGACTAAATGTAAATGTAGAAATTAAAGGAATAGTTCACCCAAAAATGGAAAATTTGGTAAAATTGTTGCCATCCAAGATGTAGGTGAGTAGATGAGACGTTTAGAAATTATATAATTTGCTCACCAATGGATCCTCTGCAGTGAATGGGTGCCATAAGAATGAAAGTCCAAACAGTTGATAAAAACAATAATCACAATAATCCGCGAGTACTCATATTTTGGCCAGAGGCAACAGAATGATGGATTTCTTTCTTACAAACACTCAGCTTTTTGCTTCACAAGACGTTCATTGATGGACTGGAGTCATGTGGATTACTTGTGGATTATTGTGATGGTTTTATCAGCTGTTTGGACTCTCATTCTGACAGCACCCATTCACTGCAGAGGATCCATTGGTGAGAAAATGACATAATGCTAAATTTCTGATGAAAAAACAAACTCATCTATATCTCGAATGGCCTGATGGTGAGCTTGGACTGAGAGGTACATTTTTGGGTGAAATATTACTTTCAAACCCGTTTATAGTGCCAATTTTTGTCCAAACAATGAAAGTCAAATGTGTTGTTCTTTAAAATACTTTTCTTTGTGTTCCACCATGAGGGTGAGTATATGATGACAGGATTTTTTGGGTGAATCTCTTCAACAGCCTTGCCAGTAATTGATCATTACATGAAGCATTAATCATTTCTTTTGCTTTGAAATCACAGCCACATTTTTCATTTTGATCATCACTATCCTCTTCATCATCAGCTACACTGTCAGCCACAGCTGCATCTTTATCATCATCATCATCATCATCATCATCACCATTATTGTCTTCATGCTTTTCTCATTTTCCGCTTTCATCACAACTCATGGAATTGTTATTGTGTGCGCATAATTGTAGTCTGAGATTTGCAGTTGTTTACTGTGCTGAAAGGCATTGCACTCACACGATACAAAAAAAAAATGAAGAGGGGCAATACAAACATTCTAATTGCTTTCAATAATTAATCTCCTCAAACGACTGCCTCGCCTTTGCAGCCTCGACGTGAATAGCATCACCCCAAGATACACGTTCAAATAAGAACCTAGCATTATTTTCACATAATGCCGCTGAGATGGATGTGCGAGCAAACTTTATTCCTGGTGTCTGTGGGTTCTCCTGTCCATAGATATGTTCATCACAGACCTGAGTGAGTCCTACTGTTGCACTAATGAATCCTGACACTGCTCACAGATTGGACAGGTCAGTGCAATCCTCCGTGACCAGCGAATAACACAGTTCACTGGTCAGCGGACATAGAGCTATCTCATAGACCTGGTTCACAAAAGGCCTTTCTGGCTTGCTCTCTGTATCCATCAGCCAGCGTGAACTTTTGGATTTAGGGCAACTTTGTGGTATTTCTGGTAAGTTTGGGTAGGACTTATGGAACCCAGTTTAATAGCTCATCTCCATTAGTTCATAGTTAATGCAGGTTAGACTTCAACCCTAAAATGAATTATATATATATATATTTATGCACGTATGCATGTGTGTGAGAATAAAATACATTTTAACATATTACAGCAGAAAACAGTTGTGAATTGTAATAATATTTCTGTTTTTACTGTATAAAACAGTATAAAAAATAAATGCTTTATTTGATGAAAAGCAAAGTAAAAACTGTAATGTTGTAAAATATTACGAATTTAAAATAACACTTTTCTACTGTAATATTTTACAGTTTATTCCTGCGATGGCATATAGCTGAATTTTCGTCAGCTGTTACTCCAGTCTTCAGTATCTCATGACCCTTCAGAAATCATTCTGATATGCTGATTTATTGTATTCATTGTAGAAAATAATTGTGTACATGTACATTTATGTCTGTTATTTTTTATTTTGGCTCTGGGCTTAAAAATCAGCCTTAAATCTGTTGTCCTTTTCCATCTTCAGATCTATTATTGCGTTTGTGCACGGTCTATGTAAACTCACTTAGGGCAACAACCCATATCTAATCAACTCGTATCTGTTGAATATGGTAAATATGTATGGGTGACTTGATTTGCGCTTGATAGGGTAGATATGTGTTTGAGAGGGCGTATTCACTACATACTGGATCTGGCTTTGGGCTTGGGAGAAATTAATTAGATTGTACAACCAACGTTTTGAAGTTGAACAGATTAAAGAACAAAGCCAAGCTTGGAAAAGCGATTTGAACTCACATTGGGAAATTGTCAGGATATTTTCAGCTTGTTCTCAGGCTTGTTCCCAGATTGGTGGGCTGGCTGTCTGATCTTGCTGATGGAGTGTGTGTGTGTTTGTGCCCACATTGCTCTAGGTGTGAGCTCTGGAGCATGTCTGCACACAGACAAAAGACTAGTCTTTGTGAAGGAGGACTGGTTTTTAAACTCTGGCCAATGAGTTCATGTTCTTTTTGACTGCCTTTGTGTGTTTGTGTGTGCGTGTTTCTCTCTGTGTTTATGTGTGTGTTGTGGGATACAGAGAGCCTCTGTATGACAACCTCAGCTGCCTTCCTGAGTGCCGCATTTTAATGGATGCAGGTGCCAATTTCACATTGTAGCATCTGTCCCGAAACACAAGTACAGCTCTAGAAAGCAGTGTATCTGTTGCATAACGTAACAGAAGCTACGCGTCCTGGCTCTCCACTCTAATCTCACCTCTGCTGGCTGCTAGGGTTGCGTGTGTGCGTCGCATTTAATGAGTCCAGATTACCCGGGGAAAAATGCTAAGCAACAACGCCATGACAAACTAAACAAGAAGCTGGGGATGCTTCTTTGCGTTCATGATTTTTTAATGACACTCACTCAGACTATGAGTAAAATAATCTTAAAATGCACTATTAATTGCACAAGGGTTACCATGGAATAAAGATGCTTTTATGTCTAAAAATATGAAGAGTAATATTATTGTTAATGGAATAGTTCATCCCGATTTCATTCATTTACTCAGATTTTATTTCTGTCGTAGAAAACAAATTGTGAAGTATTTTTTGCTTGTGTTTGTCCTTCCTGTTATAATAAATGAAAAACCTTTGCCGAGGTAGCAAATAAATGATTCTTTTTGAGTTGGATCTTTTCAGTGAACCATTTGTTTTGGTTAAAAAACCTTGACTGATTCAATTCTCAAGAACTCACTGACTCAGTGATCCGCTTGTGCCTGCCACTTATAAAAATAAAGGTTCTTTATTGGCATCTGTGGTTCCATGAGGCACTTTCGCATAGTTCTAGGAAATAGCCAGCAGGGTTGTTCCTAGAGAACCAGTTTCTCCCTCAGGCCGTTTTCCTGGTTGCATTCTCACTGCCAGCAGTAACTTTAAAGCAGCCGACGCCGTGTTCGGAACTGTTTTTGTTGTGTGTCGTGGGTTTCGTGATAACAGAGATGGAATGCAATCGTGCAATTTATGCGATTGAGCATGGAAATGTGACTAAATCTCCTATGACAACTTGCAATGTTATCATCGAGGCTAAGAAAAGAACACAATGCTGCAGACAACAGGTAAATGCCGTTGTTGCTGTTTTCCATGTTCGTGGAGTAAATATTTTTACGTGGCTTTTTAAAAACGCCAGGTAGCCGGTGTTTCGTACTGTATGCGTTTGGCCAATCAGCGTACACTTTACGTCACTGGTAGTTCCTATAGAACTGTTATAGAACTAGATCCTATACTGAAATAGGAGCTAAATTAGTTGCCCCAAATGGAGTTCCTAGAACTAAATATGTCCCTAGTTCCTGTGGTGCGAACACACCAAAAAGCGGGAACTTCCGCCACTAGTTCTAGGAACAAGGAAAGAGTTCCTCTGGTGCAAAAGTGCCTATGAAGAACCTTTGATATCCATGGAAACTTTCCATTCCACAGAAGGTTCTTTGTAGTGGGGAAAAAAAGGTTATTTTGATTAGTAAAATGTTCAAACTAAAAAAAAACAAACAAAAAAAAGATTCTTTTAAGAACTCTTCACTGAAAGGTTCTTTGGGGAAACAAAAATGGTTCTTCTATAGCCCCTTCTGTACTCCTTTTTTAAACTTTAAGAGTGTGAAGAGAAACATTATCAAAAACAGTTTAAAATTCAGTTTGTCTGACAAAGCTACACTAAAATTTGCACTCAGAAACTGCTAGTAAATTTCACATTTACAAAGAAACATTAATACATTGACTAAAACATGAAATTTTGAAATAGAAAAATGGAAATAGTAATTTCTTGTTAAATGTACTCCAATAATAACTATGAAAAAAATCATTTTTGTGCTTTTAAAAAGACATATTAGATTTAATTACATGGGGAAAAAGTATGACTCATTCTTAAAAATATAATTTTTTGTGTGTCACGGAAGAAAGAAAGCCATACAGGTTTGGAACAATATGAGAGTGAGTAAATGATGACAGAATTTCAATTGGGAGTGATCTATCACTTTAAGGTCTCATTGTTCCCATAAAACTACACCCTTCAAGTGAATTTAGTTAAATGTAGGTTAAGATGGATGTTTTTGGGGATGGTCTCAGTCAGAGGATACAGCACTTCAGGGGCAGCGCAAAGCAAGAGAGCTCCCTCAGGCATGACTACTTTACGACTGTTTGGTCTTGTTGTTACGCCTCTCATCTTATTAGATTTCAAAGAGCAAGACCACACATGCTCAAAAAAGAGAGCAGAATCGTTTAGAGAAATCCTTATGCTCTGCCCAGGGGACTGCCTTACAATCTACGCTGATTAGCATATTACCCAGCATGCTCAGAAGACTCATGTTAGTGGGTGGGGAGACTGGAAAGTGAGTCATTCAAGGTGGGAGAACCCCTATGGGAGTTATTCCAGAATGCTCATAACTATGTTTGCACATTAATCTGCTTTTAGTCCAGCTGAACATTGACTCCAAAAGGGACAAAATGGTTTTATCAAGAGAAATAGAGATGAGATGTGAGCCCTTGTACTTTATCTGCCTTCAGTAATGTAGCACAGTTGTGATAACACAGCCAAGTCTTCTACTGAGGATGGTAGCTCAATCGCCTCAATTCTGAATTTGATTTGAAACTTGTTTATCCTCCTGGATATGTACGTCTGTGCTGGATTTCGAGAAAGATTACCTCTAAAGAGTGATTTAGCTCTGAGCTCAATTTCCACGCAAAACTGGAGGGATTTAAGCATTCGTGTCTCCGCTCACTGTTAGACCCTTTTGAGCTGAGCAAGAAAGGAAACAGGAAAAGTTACATCAAATTACAGTTCAAGTTCAGGCTTTTTTTTTTGGTTTGTTTTTTACCTACAATGACAGATACCCCTTTTTTTGTTCTGTTACTCTGTGTACATGTTTTTGTTTTTTTTGTTTGATTTTTTTTTTTACATTTATATATACTGTATATGCACATAATGATTTAAAACAATGTTTCTCACTGAAAAAAAAATAGTAAATGTGAAGAATAAATGAAAATCAATAAAACTAAAGATCTTAAAAAATCTTTTAAAACTGGACAAAATGAAACCATTTCTTTGCATTATGAGTATATTAATGGTAAAATGAATAACTTTCAAAATTTGAAAGGATTTTTTTTGTTTGTTTTTGCTTTTAGGCAATTAAATAATTCTTCTTCTTCTTCTTCTTCTTCTTATTATTATTATTATTATTATTATTATTATTATTATGCATTTTGGTACAGTGTTGGGTCACCACTTGATATCTAATGTAAAATCTGGGCAAAACCAACTAAGAACCACTGATTTAAGATATCTTTTAATTGATATTTTCAGATGCAAAATGTTCTGTTTTGTTCAAATAAACAAAAAAAGCACAAAAAATGTAGCCCACTACATTTTTACATACAATAACAAAAAGTGACACCCATGTACATGCATGCACACACACGCACACAGTTACACATTCTCAACTTTTGACATTTCTTTATCAGTGACATTTCTTTAATACACAAAGGACTTACTAGGGGATTTGCAGTACAGCACTGTGTTCAAAGCAGGCAGCAAATCACACTTTTTGTGATTACAGTGCTGCATTGGGAGAGATATGTGAATAAAAAAGATAACATGTCCATGAAAATGATGAGCAGCAATAAATAATGCCACCAGGTACACATGAACAGAGCAGTGTTTACACAAGTCCTGATCTCTTTTCTCATCTGTGATTGTGTGCTCCTGCCAGCGTGCTTTTATCATCGGTTTCTAGCAGAACTTTGGGTGTAATGAATCAAGGATATTTATCGTCTATGTACCCTGGGCTGGATAAAGCTTACTCTCCTCACACTAATCTGGTTAAAGAAGCAGCACGTGGTTGAACCGCCTGCCTAAACCCTGGTCATGTGATGTTTATCTGGTCACATGATGACCTTATGACTCTTTTTGAAACTCTTGTGATGTGATCATCACAAGTGAAATATTTAACACATTGGTATAGACATGACCTCATTGTTAGTATCTTGAAATAAACTGAAACAAAAGCCTTAAGCCATTTCAATTTACACTTCATTACTCCTACTGAGAACTGTTATATTGATTATTACGACAAGCTTAAGGAATTTTCTCAACTCTTAAAATGTTTTGCGCACACAGATTTAGCTATTTTGAAAAAATAAATGCAAAAAGAAAAAAATGTAATAATAAATACAAACAATGCAATGCAAAGACTGATGCATGATTTAGACAGAGACGTGATGCTGCTTTGTTCATTGACATCCCTTGTTTCGCAAGTTTCAAAAACATTTAACGATGAACCATTAAGAACTTGACAGGAGGACTTAAATGCAATATACTGCAAGCTATAAACATTGTTAGCTTAATATAGTCATAAATTGTCACATGTACATTTAGCTTTCTATTTATTCTGTTCAAAACACAAGTGTATCAAACAACTTCCTTTTCCGATCTTATGTAGATCCTGATCATTTGGTACAAAATAGATCATTTGTAGCTTTCTATACAGTACCAAATGCACCTGTTTTGGCATTTTCTTCATCTAGCAAATACTGATACTGATAAATGAATTCATAGTGTTAATTGTGTTAACTTTTCTAGTGGTTTCTTTAAACACTTACCGACACAGAATGAATGCGTTTGCTGCTGTTGTTTTGTGTTCTCTGGTTAGGAGTGAAGTAGCATCAGAAATTGGGCATCTGCTTGTCATTTGCATTATTGCTTGTGTTTCTGATGTTTTTATG
Organism: Tor tambroides; assembly: GCA_021397915.2. Lineage (NCBI taxonomy): Eukaryota > Metazoa > Chordata > Actinopteri > Cypriniformes > Cyprinidae > Tor > Tor tambroides. The sequence goes on along the minus strand of JAFVLL020015961.1, from coordinate 69,329 downwards.
AAGGGTACTTTTACAGTACTTTTCCGTTCTGGCTTAGTAGAAAATTATATTTTTTTTTCTTGTAAAAACACTTCAGGCTGCTTGAAGAACATAAATCACGGAATGTGTTTATTGGCGTTGTTTCTTGGCTCTATCCTGCTTGACTGTATATATAGAAACATCCTGTTTTCCATAGGTGGCTCTACCGTTCAAAAGTTTGGGGTCAGACACTGTAAGAGTTTTTAAAGTCTCTTATGCTCACCAAGGCTGCATTGATTTAATCACAAAATACAGTGAATCAGTAATATTTTGAAATTTTACAATGTAAAATATATGTTTTGTATTTTAATATATTTTAAAATGTTAATTATTTTAATAAAAAATGTCAAATTAAAAATTGTCATCACAATCTCGTTTTGAATTTGCATGTTTTGAAGTACTCCTGGCACAAATTAATATATTACTGTCGGTGAAAGATTTCTATTGTAAAACTGATGAAATATTGAAGTTGAAGACTTGGTGATAGCTTTATAAATATGCAGTTTGTATAGATGAATGTGTTTTTGGAAGTATATGTAAACAGTCCTTGAGTGAGGATCCTATGCACCAACAAGTTCCAGCTCTGCTTTACAACTTCTGTAAAGAAAATGCCTTACAGGAGGGGTTTTATAAGCATTACAGATGTTCATAAACACATTTTAATTCCCCAGTTCACCTGGAAAGCTGAAGTGAAAGATCCCTGGTCATTTTTGACTTCAAGCAATACATGCAGTCATTCATAGTCTAAAGTCCATCCAAAACAGGGTTTAAAATCAAAATATAAAGAGTATTTCATAATGCTGCATGAATTTTCATGGATTGTCTTAAAGTGTGCCATGCTCCAATTTTTTAAAAGGCCAAAGCTTAAAAAGATGAAGATTCTTCTATCATTTACTCAACCTCATGTTGTTTTAAAGCTTTTTCTACTGTGGAAGTATCTTCTTTTGTGTTGCACAGATGAAGGTTTCCCTCTAACTGAATCAGTAGTTATATAAAATATGAACCAGAAATGCTTAGTGGTGGATGAGGGTTTGCAGGGTTTCATTTTGTGAGGTGACATTTAAACACTGACAGAAGTTTAATGATATTGAAACAAAGCTGGAGAGAGATATTTTGCATGACCTTTACGACACTCATGAGTTTTAACAATATTGCAGGCAAATTCTGTCAGTCTTTTTTATTTTTTTTCAGCGCAAGCCTCTTTATATAGTCCAGTATAATTACAAGTTCTTCTGACAGTTTACACAATGACAGAAAAGTCACATTGACACAAATGGCCAACATCTGTCACTGCCCACAGCCCAACGGTTTGACAGACTGCAAAATATAGCCGAGATTTCACAGGGTTTAGTTAGTGGACCATTTCCAGACTTTAACAGTCACTGTCACATCTCTCGACATGGCGTAAACAGTTGCATCTCAAATCCTCAGGATGAGACATGGGAGGATTGCAGAAAGATCTTGGTTGTGCTCCTATACAAAGAAAGTGCAGTGTTTCACTGTTGCAATTTGCTGAGAACATAATATTGCAGCTTCCAGGGGTGTAGGAACAATTATGAATATTAATAAGGTGACCGGCTAATGAATATTAATTAGATAGCATGATATTCGTCAGCTAACTGATTTGCTGAAAAGCCAGTAAATGGATGCCAATTCAATCAATTTCTAATGAAAGAGGTTTCAGCTTTCTCTTAAATCGCACATCATAAATATACAGATCATAATTAGGTCCAAAATTAACATAGATAATGAGCATAACAGACTTGAGAATGAAAACAGCAGGAGAAAGTAATCAAACAAAGTAATCTGAAAAAGACTATTTTTTTCTATCTGACCCTCTGTGTATGCCTTTTTTCGTGATTAATGTTAAAATTCACCCCGGCTGGTCAATTTAGTTTGATGTTGAAAAGACCATTTTGACTGAAAACATATTTACACGAATAATACCAAAACGTTTTTTCTTCTTCCCCAAAGCAAACAACTGTATGTACAGTAAGTGCTAATAGAATGTTGTGTTATTGTTGTAGCTGCCAGCCATGAAACTCAGTAACCAGACCTTTGGGACGGCTGCACAGATTTAAGCGAGAAATGAAATAGGTCTGTTCTGTATTTCTTGAACTTGTGTCTACACTGTCTTTCTGTGTCATACAGTGTGTAATCCAAATATTTATGCATGTTTTCAACCCTGCATGTTTTAGTTACAATTCACAGTTCAATTAGTCAGAGTTTTTTCCCATACAGGAGAGGAACAAACAGATAGGTGCAAGTACTGCTGCCCGCTTTCCTAAATGTACACAGCTTGGTGTAGATGTGCATCATTGTCAGGCGATTGGATGCATATAAATGTTGAATAGCCAACAGGACAAATGTGGTCACAACCTGCAGAAGGACCTTCCTGCCGGAGGTGACAGTGATGTTGTTGGTCAAGATGTTGGCCAGATATTTTAGGCCCTTAAGGAAGTGGAGATTTTGTCTTAATGCCTTCTTTACTGAGGAAAAGTGAGGTTTTTCATTACAAGAGTTGATGTTTGTTTATATGAATTCTCAAAGACTCTTTCCACATTCCCCTGATGAAATCCTTGTGGGATGTATACTCTGTGGTCCACTTTAAATTCTGGCCAAGAAATTTTGTTTTATTTTATTTTCACTATTGTCTTCTATAAGAAAAAAAATGCAGTTGTTGAGTCATTTTGGAAAGTTTGGCAGGCTTTCTAGTAATGGCAATGTAGCGAATTTGCTTAAAAGGGAATTGTATATAAATAATTACAATTAATTATGATTAATTACAATTATTTATATCGGCTGACAGTAATAACTGTCACAGAAGATAGAAATGCATCAGCTAATCATTTCGTCCAGCGAACATTCAGTTTAAGTTCATATCAACTCTAAGAAGGATATTTTCATGACACAGAAAATACCTTTCTAAATGTCACATTAGAGCATGTAGTAAGGATCAAAATCGTAAAGGGACATTAATATGCAAAGCAGAATCAGAAACTCATGTAATTTGTGCACACAACTTTTATTAACTAAACACTAACGCAGACTAGTCTAACAAACAAACAAACAAACAAACTAACAAACAAACATACAATCACTCATACATGGGGAAAGGGCTTATGAGAGTTGATGGATGAGACCATCAGGAAAGCCATAGAATGCAGTTATGGAGAAAGTCATCCACCTGAGTAAAACCATCAGCGCCGTTTATAACGGGGTCTATAACTTGTACTAATAACCTCTGTTTCGTTTAGTTAAATGTACAATACTTGCACTGCCTTTGGTCGGGTCGAGTGTCCAGAATGCAGTCTCAGATGAAAGTCTTAATGGTTTTAAGGTTTTGGAGTCCCGATCACGTTCTTCCAGGTTGAAAAGTGATGAATTCCAAAGGTGTTCTGAGGTAGAAATGTTCCCAACCAAGTGAAGGTGGAAAAGCTAAGAATGATCTGCTGAGGTCAGGCTTAGTTTGAATGGAAAGACAAACCGGAAAAATGCAGCTAAAAACAAAGTGTTAGAAGAGTTAACTCTTGTTTACCATCAGTAATCTACAGAAATGCAAGACATGGCGTCATTTACGTGAAGACTTTATATCTCAGCACGGGGTCCTAGCTCTAAGGATGTCAGAGAGTAATGGGATCACAAGTAAATTGGAGGGAAAGTTATATGCTGTTTGACATGGTAATTTGCTGAGTTAATGCACAAACTACTTAAGATTCTTGGAGCTTCTAATATGTTTGCATAGTTATAGACGCAAAATATACACTATAGAATTAATTCATCAAATGACCCGGATAGAAACCAAACATGATACAGTAAAGTGATATTGATAGTAATTATATTATAACTACATATAAACAGATAAAATACAAGAACATATACAAGAATAATAATAACATACACAATGACCTGAAGGATATGCATGTTCATTCAAAGAATGGTTTTCTATGAATTAAAGGAAGAAGTTCTGTTTTTGATGTTTGATTTAAGAAAAGTGTAGTGAGAGCGAGGACTCTCCACATGCCATTAGGTCGTAAAGTTTATCTGGCCTGGCAGAAGTCTCCTGGTTGCCATGGTGACCAGGGGCCTGGAGTCATTGACAGACATACCAGCACCCAGTATGTGTATTGGGTGGGGGGTCTGTGACCATTTGTTAAAGTAATAACTAGTTGATTTGTTAAACCAAATGCAAAATTGTGTGTCTGATTCGTCCATACGCTACAGCAAGTAATCTGGTATGGTCAATATGTTTTGGATGACCAAGAATTAAGTACAGTTTATTGCAGAGGGCAGCATAAATTGTAACTACAAAGACTAGTCTGCAATGTTGCAGAATTACTCTAGTTTTATTTTATTTGTATTTTTATTATTTTTGCTACTTTTCTGTAAAAATAGCATTAGTTGACTCTCTTTTTTCTGTAAATTGTAACTACAAAGACTACAAATGTTTGAAGTGTTACTAACACAGCATTATTGCTGTAGTGTTATTTTATTTTATTTTACACTTTTGTTTTTATTTTCACAATTTGTCTGTCAAAATAGCATTTGTTAACTCTTTAATTTCCATAAATTGTAACTACAAAGACTACAAATGTCAACACAGCATTATTTCTCTAGATTTATTTAATTTTATTGTATTTTATTGTATTTTATTTTTCATTAAACAGTATTATTAAACTTATTATTATTATTATTATTATTTGTAGTCTATGAAGACTAGAAAATGATTACTCTAGTTTTATTTTTATTTATTTATTTTATTTTACTTTTTGTATTTTACACAATTTTACCTTTTTTTTTTTCCTCTGTAAAAATAGCATTTGTTGACTCTCACTCTCATTTCCTCCCTTTACTAGCATTTTTGTAGTTGATGAGCCAGTTTGGAAACTTAAACCTTGCACTGCACTGTTGCACTGCAACCTTGTTATTTCAGTGAGGCTTAGTATGTTTTGAATGACCAAAAATTAAGAACACTTTAGTGTAGAAGGTAACATAAATCATAACTACAATCGTAAATTTCTAGTAAGTTTTGGATGACCATTAAGTAAGTACACTTTACTGTAGATGGTGGCATTAATTGTGTCTGCAATGCCATTGTTGCCAACACAGCATTATTACTCTAGCCTGCCAGAGCATGGGGTTGTACCGAGAGACAGAAATATAGAATGGTTCAGAAGATCATGCTCTGAATACATGGCAGCACTGATCAGTAAACAATCACTACTGCTATGACTGTGGGCAAGTACAGTACAGTTTAGATGCAATAGAAGACACTCGTACCGCTCTGCCTGCTGGGAAACTGTCACATGATGATCTATTGTGAACATTGTGAGTGATAGACATCCCTCATTTGAAAGTCAATGCCAAGACACTTGGCATAGATGTGGCGTAGACGATTTATGGCCACCTGATAAAGTTATGATGACTGTCCCTATAGGTGGTTGCACAGCGTTCAATCTTCCCTCTTCATGCGCTCTCTCTCTTTGGCGTACAGACAGCATGAAATATGACAGTCATGCATGCTGAGATTGAAATAAAAGCACAGATGGGTAGCACAGGTTTGCATCAAAAGTGCTTGCTCATTTCTTGGGCAAGTCATGTGCCTGACTTCAAGCCGATGATGTGAAATATGGATGGTCTTTGACCGGCTCATTGAAAAGAATCTCTTCTGAATGGCTTTGTTCTGAACTGCAATCCCATGTCATTCTAAACCATTGTTTCCATTACAAAGTCCTGAACTCCTGCAGGACAACACTGTCACACAGCCGTTGTCCTGGGGCCTCTGAGTACATCCTACTCATATCTATATATTTTATGTTTATGAGTTGTCTTTGTTGCTTTGTTGCTTTCTACGACAGAAGCACTCGTGGGACTCCATGCTCCAAAATGTTTGCATTGAAATACTGTGCAGAAGTGGCACTTTTGTGTTTTGTAAATCCAAATATATTTTGAGTCAAGTCACCTCTATTTATATAGCGTTTCATAAAATACATACTGTTTCAAAGCAGCTTCATAGTAATAAACAGAAAATAATAGAATAAATTATGCAGACTTATAAAATATGATTTTAATATAAGAGGCAAATCCAAATCCTGCTTTATAGCATTTCTAACAAGACAATAGCAGTTAAATATCAGTCAGTATTGGTTTAGTAAGTGTCATTATTGCAAATTTCATTGTTTTGAGATGGCTTTGTCATATAGGGCATGGGATGCCACGGACCCCTAAATTTTCTCTTACATTATTACTTTTCTCGAATCACTATAGTACTGTACTTTATTTATTCATTTTAATCAATTTTATTATACTTTAACTTATATATTTTAACCAGTTTTTATCATGTTTATTTTTTAGCAATTTTATTAATTAATTTCTTTATTTTAATCAATATTTTATTATTATTTATTTTTGTTTATTTTTTAAATCTATTTTTATTCATTGACTTTAATCCATTTTATTGTTTTTAATTGTTTTATTTTAATCAAGTTTTGCATTTAAAATAAAATAAAATGTTATTTTGTGTTTTGTGAATCTAATATTTTGAGTCAGGTCGCCTCTATTTATATAGCGTTTTATAAAATTGATTTATGTAGGAATTTATTTAATATTTTAATCCATTTTTTAGTAATTAATTAAATAGTTTATTTCTTTAATCTATTTGTATTTATGTATTTTTGTCAACTTCTTCACCAATTTATTTAGTTTTAACACTGTTTTTCTCAACGGGTACACAATCGCTCTCCGAACTCCAGTTTGAAAACCACTTATAAAGGGGATGGAAAAGTCTCATATCAGTGCTGAATCTAAATGCTACCTTGATATGAATGCCTGACATAAAAAGAACTGCAATCGAATGCGTTCACCGTCAACATGGTAATATATTGACCCTTTTTCTTAGCTTTATCTTTATTTCCTCATGGTGTTCATTATTCCTTAATTGATTCAAAGTAGATTTAATCTTGCCATTGAGTGTGGGCTTCTTATTGAAAGCATTAGTTTAAACCCACAGTAGACTGGCATCCTCTTTTATCTGCTCTAATTAGCTGAGCGGTGATGCATTGTTTGTTTCAAAAGGCTTTAAATGCTCCGCTTGACTTAACCTACATGGGTTGTTGTTTATTTGTGTATTCATGTCTTTTATTTTATAACAGGAGGGTAATGAGAGGTTCCAGAAAATGGTGGGCAGCTGTCCTGCTCTGGGGGGCAGCGCTGATCGCAGAGGCACGTCCCGGCAAAGAAGGATTTACCCCGATGGCGTATCGACCTCTCGTCAGATTCCGTCACAAGGTATCGATCTTTCCGATTTCATTAGCCATCCCTTGACAAGAGGAGACTTCTGTGTGGCCGGTTACAATGCTAATTACTTTGGAAATCCGCATCGCATTGAGCGCTTCTGGTTTGATTATTGTCACAGGACGATTCATTACTCTTCCTCTGCTCATGAGCCAAATATCAGAGATGCAAAATAATATTTAGATTAAAAAGTGTTGGATCTTTCACTGTGGACATTTCGAACCACAGGCGAAAACTCCTGCTGCGCTGACATCATGATGAAACAGCTCAGCGTGATTGTGTAATTGAATGTTTATTGACTGGCCGTTGCAGTGAGCTTTGTGGACACACACAGTCAGATACCAGCAATTGAGGCGTAATGCAGCTCTAACAAGCTCCACTGCTTCTCTCTCCTCTTTTTCCTTCATCATCTCCACGAGCGGACGTTCATATTATGTAACAGATCAATTAAACTCCGGGAGGGAGGGAGGGAGGGAGGGCACTGACTGACAGAACAGGGACACATGAGAACACTTTTCTTTTATATCCATATAAACAGCAGAGCAGGGGCCACAGAAATCGTCCCTTTAACGACACGTCTATTTTTCCTACCTGATCTCATGACAAAAACGTACATGTTGGAACTTTTTCGCATGATGCGTAATATGTACCAATAAGTACATATCACTGCAGTTTCCCACAGAAATGAACACTAGAGGCAGTAAAACAGAGAGCACTTGTAATCGTTTTCGTACACAGTTATGATTACAGCTCCATGTGTTTCACTTTCCAGACGTAACAAACTTGCTTGGTAGCTCAGCTGGCCCAGAATTGGACTTAGGATGCAGAATCCTGTACAAATCCCATGAAAAACATGACTCACAATGAAAGAGCTGAAAGATGACAGATCGAAAAACAAGCTAAAACGGCATGCTTGCATCAGCGTTTTTACATCACATTCTCTTTTGTTCATACTGTCGGGTAGGTTTAGGTGTAGTGCAGATGGTACGTTATTGTAAAATGTCACAGAGCATTAGACTAGCATTAGCGCCACTCAACGGACATTTCAAGTCAGAACTGTGGTGACACCTACAAAACCAACGTCACATAAAATCATCTGTTCCGGGGAAAAAAACGAACACTCTTTTAGTGCCACTCAATGGACATTTTACTTCGAATATGTCACGAAACATACATGGCGGTACATATTTCGCGTCTTGCGAAAAAAGTTCCCACAGGGACGTTTTCGTTATGAGATCAGGTTGTATTTTTCAGTTACCTGAAACTCTTGCAGTGTTTTCATACTAAACCTTTGGTGCAAACCTGAGTCTGTTTTACATTTGACATGAATCTCCTTGAAAAGGTCAGATAACTTGAGTAAATGAGTCAGTACTGATGACGTCAAATTTACATTTTTTGTGTTACACTATAATGCGTTTCTCATAACTGCTTACCTTCAATGAAACTGCCTTTGGAGAGCATCTTGCATTCTTTGCATCTCTTGCAATACATCTGCAGCTCACAAACAGTGCTGTTTTTTGTTTTTTTGTTTTGTTTTTTGCTGGTATATCCAAAGGGACAAGCACTTCAATAAAACATTGAAACTGGCGTATTCTCCTCATGCGTTACCTAGCTACAGTAAACGGCTGCCATTAGGGAATTACTGTTGGAGGTGACGCAATCATACCAGCGTCCAGACTCACAGGAACAATGTGGAAAGAACCAAACAATTCAACCAAATGTGAAAACAGCCTGAGAGGAAAATCACACACTGGCTTTTTGAAATGTCTGAACTGTTATCATTTAAGACAGTTAGTAATGTCGTGCTATCAAAATATTCCACTTATGCATGCGGTTTGGAGTTAATTATTAGGTCATTAGAATTTGACAGATGGCATAGGCAGATACGCAGTGTTTTATAGATGATGGGGTTCCTGTGTATTTTTGTTTCTTATGTGTGACTGATACTAGAGCGTTAATAGCATCATGTCAGCTAGTTAAATTTATTTGTCTTATGTGCAGTGCCATTTAAGTCTGATTTATTTACTGTAACTTTTAGAAATTATTTGAAAACTTTTCACATTAGCAATGGAAAAAGTAAACAGTAGAGAGTGAACAGGCTTTATATGTTTTGAAAGATTGGGTTAATAGCAATAATAATAATAATAATAACAATAATAATAATTGTATTTATTATAATGTATTATTATTATTATTATTATTATTATTTGTTTAATCTATTTTGGTATCTGAAAAATATTGGGTTTAGAAATAGTTCTTATTTCTAATATTATTAGTACAGTAACTCTAATATTATTATTTTTAAACAAATAGGCATCTCTGAAAATAGTGGAGCTCAGTCTTAATGTGACCCGGTAATACAAGTAGCAAATCACTACTACCGTTGTGGTTACAAATGTGGTTGAAGTGCACAGTTAACCTAATGACTTTGTCATTAATTCTCTGAAGGTAACCTTGAACATCCCACTTCACTCAAGTATCAGTGTTGTTTGCTAATGCTCAAACCCTCTCATGTAGACATTCATTTAATAAAGCTGGAAATTATGAATGAAGATGCCCTTCGCTCTTTTCCCTCTGTATTAAATGCTAATGCTGTCACATACATCAGAAGCCCTAAATAGTCGAAATGCACACTGTGTGAACACGTAGTTACCAAATTTCCTACAATAACTTCCTTATCAGACCACAATGTGTGAAAAATCCATTAAGTGCAAAGCACAAACATCCTCCAGTCTCAGATAAGAATGTATTTGATGGCACAGGCCAGAAGCAATTATATTTCTTATAATTATTATTATGCTTAGTGGTCATGTTATATATGAATCTTGTATCAAGGGTCATGTCGTGTCAAATGCGTGTGGTCATTCCAGAGTTTTCCAGCAATGTGAGTCCATAAAGATGGCTGGCAATGGATGTAGAGAGCCTGCGTTTCAAATGGGGGAGGTGTGTTGGGCGAGGACTACGGGCTTGAGCCTGTTTTTCTAGCACGGGCACAGAGATAAGCAGTGACCCCATTAGCTTTCCCTCAACTCGGCCTGCTTCAATCATCATGAGTAATACAGCTTATAGTATGAAGCCTGTCCTGCTCTGCAAAAGCCAATCTCCTGTCAAAGCCAAAGGTTTAATTCACCGTAGCCCCACCCTTCCTCTACCTCCACTCAGATTATGGCCCAGATTTTGCTCCGCCCCACATTTAGACCAATCAAAAAAGTAGATTTTTGAGCGACAGATGGCGCACATGTAAGATAAAGCAAGGGGGCGGGGTCTTGAAGGGTCTTATTATAGCCGTGATTTCATTTCTGTAGTTCAGTTGCGTAATTGATGTACAATTGATTCCAGGAAGATAATCTATTCACCGAGCCTCAAAAGTCTTCAGAGTGGAATGAATGAGCTTTTACTCTGAACTAAATGCTCTCTCAGATTTTGCAGGAATGTGAGTTTAAGATAACATGAATGAATAACAGTTCAGAGCAATTATACTCCTTCCTTGGTATGCTGAATGATAAAATAACCTCTGTATACTTAGGTTTTTTTAATAAGACCTGCAAGGTCTGGTAAGAAAAAGAGAAAAATGTGGAGAGAAATGTTGGTGACACAGGCACCATTATAATACACTGTGACACAAGCTAATAGTAATATAGTAAGGTTAAGAAGGTGCTGAGGTGAAACTGTCTCTGAGGCTGCCACAGGAAGGGGAGGGGCTTGCAGCAAGTTTGTTTTCTTTTTGGACAGATTGGACAAATGGCTTCAAAATCTTTGGAAAACAGAGAGAAAGCCTGTAATTTGCTGCTTCACGGTAATCGCTCAGAATTAATATCTCACCAATTATGCATCTCCTAGATATACAAATCATCATGTAATCTATTTATATCAAGACCTGTTACTGGTATATTTACTGATTACTGATATTGACGCTCGACTCGAAACAAAAGTTTATTTAGTCACCATTTGTCCTTATAGGCACTGTAATTCATAAACAAGTTTAAAGCAGTAAAGTATGTATCACATAGTGGCAACTTTCATTGTATGGAAAAGAGCAGCAATCTCATGTTCAAAAATGTCATGAGTAAATGATTACCAGGTTTTCCTTTTTGGGTCGGCTATTACTTTTGAGCTTCTGGCTTAAAATTTTGTTACACTTTTTGTTTTATTTTTCATCCTATGACACTGTTGTATTTCTTCCTTAGAAGCAAAATGACAGCTAACATTAACATTTCCCATTTGTCTCTTTAATGGTGGAATACGGCATCCTTTAACCTTTAGAAATAGACTCGTTGAGAGACTGCCGTACCCTGGCTGGTCTGAATGAATGAATCATTTAACTCATACTGACAAATAATTCAGGCACCAACATTTTGAAAGAATATGTAGACTTTACTGTGGCAATGTGGCATAGGAATTATGTATATCATACTTTTAAAGAAGGAAAAGAGCAGCAGTCGTTTAAAATTACATTATTCATTTAGAATAAAACAGCAATCAGATGTATTTGGGGTATGTAAGCCATCCAGTATCCACTATGTGGATGTCTGTGGGCAAGACTCTATTGACATACTATATTGTGAATGTATTGTAAGTATTGTTTTTCTCTCTGTTCTTGTTCCAGCAGGATGGGATCTCAGAGAATTTACGGATTAAAGGTATGTACAAACTCTACTTCACTCTCATTTCCTTTTACTGTACACACTCAAATATGCATTAACAAAAAGGTCCAATCAGGGTCTTATCGGGACTTGTGCAGGGCATGTTCCGTGCTAGTATTGTGGTATTTAAAGAATTTTTGAATTGATAGCATTAGGTATTTGATGAACTCAGAACGTATTAGGAATAATGAATTCTGTACATATGGTATAGTGAGGTTTCTCTTTTTTACACTGGCTTTTATATGTCTTGATTTATTTAGGAATAAGGAAGCACTGTGATTTTGCAGGAATTTTGAACTAGAGATTGTGTATTAGTTCATGCTATAAGCTGTACCATTAGACTGCCCTTTATATAAAAATATTACTCTTATATAATGAAATAATGTTTTTCTCGCCAGTGACTACCACTGGTGCCCTTGAACAAAAAATAAAAATGGTGCATGATGGCAGTATTTGGACCGAATGCATGTTTATTTTGCGTGGAGCAATATTGGGTACTCAAGCGGGCCGTATATAGCCACATTGATTATCATGCTAGCAAACAGTCTGTGGTTTAAGGTGTAAATCACATGTTGGCTATTGCCCAGCAGTCATCTGTAATTAAGATGGCGCAAGAGTTAGCCAGATGATGCCAAGAACCCACAGAGAGCGCTGAGATGTGAAAAATCCATCTCGCTCCTCAGATGCCATGTGAGGTGAAATCCCACCATAAATTTTAGCTCAGGTCAGCTCAAAGGTGCTTGTGTTAGCAGCTCCTTTGGCTACAGGTAATATAATCAGACTTTAATAGAGAAGCAGACTGTATTACTGCAGAAGGTCAAAGCTGAGCTGGCATTGTGATAAAAGACAGGATCTCACTTATCTACAACTGTTCAGTCAAATGGATGCTCTCTGTTTTTGTCTTCTTTGCCTTTTAAAGCCAACATGAAATCAAATTGACTATTGTGCGTTTTTGATATTATTGTGAGCATTAATCTCTGCTTGTTATTAAAAATGTTCTTTATAATTTTCAATCAAGTCTCTCTGCCTCTAAAACAGCGTTACTTAAGCCGCTGTTGGATAATGTTGGCCAACAGCCTAATAGCTAATTAGTCAATGTTTTAGCAAACTCACATTGTTCATCCAATGAGTTTAGATGAATAAAATCAACATGCCCCCTTTTTTCACAAAACTGAAGTAAAATGGGTTGCAAACAAGAATTTGCTGTGACTTTTCTGCTTAGTACGCTGTAAAAAAGGATTTTTCGAGGTTGTAAATTCAACAAAGAAAACATCGGTCTTTCTTCTTTCAAATTTTACATTTAATTCATTGTGTTATTTGCCATTTTTTAAAATTAAAGTAAATCCTGCACCAGTTTTTTTTTCCAGTGTATGCACATTTTAGAAACATCTTTATAATCCAAACAGAAAGAGATTCTCATAATCCTAACAAATGCACAAAATAGTCTTTTCTCTTTCGTATTACCCAATTTAAGAAAAGCAGTGTGGGAACGCCTGGGCGGCTTGTTCCGCACTCTACTTAAGATTCTGTCTAGAAATTATTTTCTGAAGGGCTGTTTCAATTATTTATTAATCATTTTAATTATTCAGTCTAATTACTCCATGTTTAAGTGGATTAAATTCAGACTTAGGTATATTACCTTAATGGGGGTTTTGGAAGATTCCTCCTGCGACTGCCTGAAAGGCTTTAGATGAAGCTGATTCATTTCTTTTGATGAAGCTCATCTATTTAATAGTTATTTCACCTTTTGAAGCACATTAAGCCATAGTGGTGAATATATTCAGTACTGTACATTCAAGACAAACCGCTTTCAGCTTAATTTGTGATATGGCAAATGTTGCCTGCTTTGTAAATTCAAAGTGCAGACTATAGCACATGAAATATAGCTGGAAAGAATACGAAGCCAACTGAAATTGGCTGTCAGAATTTGGAAGAGAGAAAAACTAAGACAGCATGCACAAGCACATAGCAGAATGCCCTGTAATTGGAATCTTAAATGAAGTGGCTGGCATATCCACAGTTCCACTGTGCAGCTGAACACAAAATATCTTACTACTGAGGGTGAAATCACATCTTTTTGGGTTGAAGAATAGCTTTTTGTGTAATAGTATGAAAATTGGAGGTAATGTATTCAGACCACCAGCCACTCTACACTATTTCTCATGCCCAGCTCTCATAGCAGGCAGGCAAGTTCTATACTTTTCACACAAAAGCTTTCAAAGGCAAAAGCTTTCCAGACTTTTTTTTTAAATTCGTTGCCCGTTGAGCTCTTAACATGCACAAAAGCAGGCCCGGTCCCCCGATTCTAGCTTTCTTTATATTGTCTCAACTTTGTCATTACGATTCAATTTAATAATGTGCACACAGGGATGCCTCTTTGGCCTGCAGTTGATGAAACATTTTGAAATGCTAAAGGCTTTAGCTCTAAATTGTATGTTAATCCTGAAATCTCTTTAGCTTCTTTGGGATTCCTTTTCACTTTTTGAAAGAGAACATTGCATTGTTTCTGGTGAGAATAGAGAGTGGTGCTAGACTTACTAGCCTGGCTGCAGTAATTTTACTCGACAGATTTATTTTTGGGCAACTGCCCACCATTCGTCTAGCTACTGAACATCCCATGTGTACTTGTGTATGTGCGATCGCTAAATGTAATGTATTGTTTAATATGCCTTAAGAGGAGAGGAAGAAGGTATTATGTAATTGGATCCTTGATGGAAGATGCAGGAATATTTTGAGCTCAGTACAAGTTAAGCTCAATCAACAGCATTTCTGTCAGGACCACTATCGTCAAAGATGATTGACACTTATCTTTCAGTTTGGATTGGCGGTATGGTTCTGTTTTGGGCAAAAACTCCCTGCTCATCTATGCAGCCTATCATGAATGAGCAGGGAGAGCAGCAATAAACCCCTTAGGGTAAACAGAACAGAATAGAACCAGATATCATTAATGTTCTTAATGACATTTTAGTGGAACATAGTTATTCAAGATATAAAGGAGTCTGATTTGGGAAGATGTGGAAAATCCAAGTCATGACTGTCGTGAAAGGTGGAGCTGGGGATGGAGGAGGGTAATTTGCTCCTGAGCAAGCGATAAAGCTGATGAATAATACTGAATAGACCTTACGTAGGAATGCCATGATAGGCATTGTATTCCTATAGGTAGGCATGGATCAGCTGAGAGTCAGCTGATGCAAGCTTGACTCACGTGACCTGCCAAAACTAACGCTACACTTGATTTGTGTCATAATGTTGATTACCACAAATTTCCACTTGTCTCACCTTTTCTTTGAAAAAAACAAAAATCTAGTTTACAGTACGCCACTTAACATTGAAAATTGATGGGGTCAATATGTAAATGTTAAAATACTCACTATTTCAATAGTATAGACCAAAAATGGAAACAATTTGAGTGTTTTCTGAAAACATTGCATACTTATTTTGTTATAAGTAACTTTATTGGCATTACAATGCAGTGCTAAAACTGTAAAAATTATTTAAACAGTTTTATAGCTCATATAATGCATGTTTTAATCAAAGAGTTACTGTAAGTACTTTTATAAAATTATAAGATTTTTGCCAAAATTTGATCTTTTAAGAAAATAGAAATTAGTCAAAATGATATTTTGGGGGAAGGGGAAGTGGTGTGTGGCCAAGTATGGTGACCCATACTCGGAATTTATGTCTCATAAGGGAGATGAACGCTTCCGTTGTTGCTCTTAACAGATGTTGTCTCGGCGACACTGAGAGAACAACCCGACACTTCTTTTCACATGCTGAGAGTGTTTTTAAAAGCCCCACTTTAGCAGTTCTTATAGCCCGTCTACAATCCATTACCATAATGCTAATAAGTTATTTAATGCTTATTTAGCATTCAGCTAAAAACACAAGTGATGCCCCTGGAAAGTATAAATAAGGCTATTTCAGACAAAATGGAAATTGTTTTTTGGGAGTCTTCCACTTTCTCCTCAAAAACCACTTTGAGGTTTAGCAAGCACCAACATTTTTTTATCTCATTTTTCTGTTGTTGCAGATCTGGTGCATCTGGCCAGGACTGAATCTTGCCAACTCAGTAAAGTAGACTGCAGTGGTGGCATACTATAAAAATAGATCACTAGATGAATGACAGAGTATATGAATAAACAGGACAGGTGATATTTGTCTCTTTAGCTCATTTAGACCTAATGAGGAGAGTGGTATGTTGTGGCAGCTGAAAAGTGCAGAAATCTAAACTTTTTTGTTGTTCTTCTCTTGTAGTAACAGATGCCTGTTGATGTTATTGTATCTCTTGCTATGCCTTTCACTTTGTCACTCCTTTACTCGCTTTGTTTTTACCCCTTTTTCCCGTTAAGTGGTTGTTTTGGGAGTTGTTTAAGGAGCCACATGGTCTCCAAAACCTAGTGAACTGCCTGCTGCCTACATTGGCAGTTTCTAAGGCAACATTTTAACTGCAATGGAGCATCAAGTGACTAATTTGGAACCTTCTACATTGGCAGCAACTCTGATAAGACACAAAGCACACAAGAGACTATTGATTTCAATAGAATTTGGTGTTAGCATGTTGCTTTGCTAAAAACAAAACAGGATGGCAAAGCATCCTAAATATATAAAACCTTTTTTTAGTTTGATTAAATGTATTTATTCTTTAATCATATGTATTTATTTGTTTGTTTGTTTATTAGTTTTTCTTTCCCATAGCCCCCATAGAACTCCTTTGTGTCCCCTTGAAAATCCCTGCTTTTTTGAAACGTCCTGAAAGACAACCACAAGTAGAGATGATGTATATGGTGATAGTTGAATTGCTCAATGGCACAGAAATGGCTTAATGCTATATGAATTAGCAGGGGGAGGTTTCTGCGGGGTGTACAATTACTGAAGCGTTGTGCTGCCTCATAAATAGCATAACTCAGTGGGACTTAATGACAGCTGCATTTTAATGGGGTTTAACTCCCGTCACTGTACATATCTTAAGGATTCCACCTCCTGAGCTTCAATTGATCTTGTAACCTATAACTTTGCCATTGTGCTGCTTCCTATTGAACATGATATCTACTGCTTTATGGGAACCAGTCTATAACTGCATCCGCATCTGGCTAGTCATTAGCTGTTGGGTGCCTTTGTGCTTATAGTCAGTTTGTAATTTCTTAAAGTTCAGGCAAAAATCGATTGCACTTAATTTGCATTTAAACAGTCATTAGATCTGTATAGTTGCTTAGTAGAGCAGATTTTTTCATAGCAAATCTTCTGAGACTGATTGGAGATAAACAATGTTGCCATCTAATGGTCGTTCGTTTGCTTACTGATGGATCTAGATATTAATAGAGAAGAATAAATAGCGGTCTTCAATTCAGATTGTTGAAGTGGTCCTTTGAGGTGAAATCAGATTGCTGATGGTCCTTTGAGGTGAAAGAGTGTCATACTGTACTATGAAATCTTGCTATAGCTTGCTATAAAAGAAGACAAATTACTGAAACTAATATTTTGTATAATAATTTATACAAATTATACATAAGTTACATAATATATAAATATATTTATTTATTTAACATATTTATATGTTTATTTATTAATGTACAGAATATAAAGGTGAGTATAATATGCAATCTCTTATTGGATATAAGGAAAACTTTCCTGCGCTGTCCATACTTTCACATAAACATAGAAACACTCACAATATTGACTATGAGTTTGACTCAATCTCAGAGATAAAAGGACGAAAAAGAAATGAAAATTCAGCATTTGTTCCTTTGAGAAGCCTATTCTCTTTGAGGCACAGAATGTTGCTTGCATTGGGTAAATGTGATTAAAGGCCTCTACAAGGAAACGTTATTGAATTCTTCATTCTACATGAAAAAGCTTCCCATTCATTCGCTGGAATACACCAGCATTATGACGTAAGAGAGAACATTTTTAAATTTAAAACTTTTATTCTCTAGAGTAAGTCATTTAAAAGCTCCTGAGTACTTGTACAAAAAGGTGTTCACAAAAAAGTGAAATGCTTCACCTGGTGCATTTTTAGCAGTTTATTGACTGGATAAAAGCATTTACTCCATATTGATTTCTGAGTGTAGAACTGTGAATATTTCCTAGTGAATTCAGTAGAGCACCATATTGTATTAGTAATAAATATTATTCAATTCATTAAAACATCTCCTTGAATAGAGCTTTCAAATAAGCTGACTTAAAATGACTATAAAAACTTTGTGAACTTAAATTTAAAGGGATAGTTTACCCAAAAATAAAAATTCTGTCATCATTTACTCACCCTCATGAATGTTTTTCTTCTGTGGAACACAAAAGAATATATTTTGAACAATGTGGGTAACCAAACAGTTGATGGTTCTTGTTGACTGCTATAGTTTTTATTTTATTTTCTGTTTCCTTACTGTAGAAGTCAATGGGGACTATCAACTGTTTGATTAGAAAGAAACTCAGCTTTTGGAACAACTTGAAAGTGAGTAAATGGTGACAGAATTTACATTTTTCTGTGAACCATCCCCTTTAAGGGTCAGATTTTTAGGGTCAAATTTTGAAGCGCTTTATCATAGAGTGATATTTGCATTTATTAATAATTGAAATAAGTGAATTATGCATGCAGTAACACTCTTCTAGTGTTTATTGTCTGACTAAGGCTTCTAGTTGCAGTGTGTTGATGGTGTTCCGTAGCTGCTCTCGTTCCATTCGGCAGATTTATTAGAGCTGATCTGTGTCAGGTAATAAAGGAAAATAAAATTATAAATGAGAAATAATGCCACAACTGATTCAAACTGACGCGTCTCGGAGGAAGCAGATCGCAGATCATTACGCCTGAGATGCTGCAGCGTCTCGCTTTAATTTAGCCAGTGCTGAGATGTGAATTGTTGTGCTTAGTGATTGTACAGCAGCATGTTTAATGAACGAAAACCCGGGAGCACATCAAACTTTGTGTTTTCCGCCTTTCCCATAGCAAAGCTTTTTATAAATACGGCTCCCCTCAGCCAGGTGCTTGTTAATACAACCCCCAGAGTGATGAGAAGCCGTCGTTTTGTGGTATCTCATTCTGCACTCCAGCAATGACTTCGGGAGAGATTTGGTTTGTTTAAAGGAATCGCAGAATAGTCAGTAAAGAGACAGCAGATGGAGGAGTAATGGCAGGCAGGTGAGCGCAGCGTGTTTCTGTGTCGTCTTTCATGAGGAGTTTGAAGCATTGTTTGAAGGCTGTTTATCCGGATGTGTTTCCTGTGTTTTGGAGCAGCAGAGTCCACAGAGGCTTCTTAAAGGGCTGCAGCGAGCCGAGCTGAAAGCTGCCGAGTGTTGTTTACTACATTACCCAGAGTCCCTAAGGACCGGCTTCTGTGCTGGAAAACATCAGATGGCCTGGGACTCACACCTTTGGTGGTGACAAGAGATTGAAACGATGACGCAGTGTTAAGAGGAAAGAGAAAAAACCAACGTGTTTAAACAAAGGCTCTGAAAGTTTGGCATGTCACCGCTTATGCAAGCGCTGCGGTGTCAGTGTTAAGTTGAAAGACTTTACGCAGACTTTAAAAACACTTTAATGCCAAATTCACTGAGAGAAACTAAAGTGAAGTTGTTGTTTTTTGGACCAACATCATTCATCTTAATGTTTAGGCTGTATTCAGGCTATATCAAATGTTCTTTTATATCAAAAGGTAGAAGTAATAAAAAGTAAGTGCCCAGGGGCTATAACCGATTTCATTATTGTTTGAGCCTGTGAATAAAACAAATAAATTGCATTATTATTTTTGGTCCCTAAAGCACAAAACTAAAACACATCCCTGACAACAGTATATATTGTCAGGGATATCCTGTGTACTTGTTACTAACTGTTTTAAAACTGTATTATATTTTAAAGTGAATATTGTTGTAGTCTGGTAATGTGTAAAGAAGACTTTGTCTCACTGCAGACCAGTATACAGTTGTCTATCTAACTCTCAGACCTTGTGTATCATTGTGTAGAAAGTGATTCTAGGTGACATTTTAGCAGTGTTGTTACAGAAGGATTTATTTTCCTCCACAGAGATTTCAAAACAGAGTTTAATGTTAGATTGGACAACAATGTTGACATACAGTATGTAAAGTAAGATGTTACTTTCCATTGTTAGATGGACAACAATGTTGGCATACAGTGCCCTCCAAAAGTATTGGAACAGTAAAGACAAAATTGCTCTGTTGGCTGTGGAGTCAAGACATTTGCAAATATGATTAAAAGATGAATATGAGACAAAACTACAGAATGTCACATTTTATTATTAGCCGTTTCAACACATACATGTTTTACCAAATAAAAAGAACAGCACTTTTAGAGTTCATCCCACTCATTGATGTGAGCATAAGTATTGGGACAGTTGAACATAAGGCAGATATAAAAGATTAAAAGCTATTATTTAGTTGCAGATCCCTTGCGCACAATCACAGCAGTGAGTCTGTGACCCATAGACATCACCAGACTCTTGGTCTCATCCTTTGAAATACTTTTCCCAGCCTTTAATGCAGCCAATTCCAATTGTTGCTTGTTTTGGGGAGTTTCTGCCTTTACTCTCCTCTCCAGCTGGTGAAATTCATGTTCAATTGGATTTAAATCTGGAGATTGACTTGGGCAATCTAAGACTTTCCATTTCTTTGCCCTTATAAATTCCTTGACTGAACTGGCAGGGTGTTTTGGGTCATTGTCCTGATGCAATATGAAGCACTTCCCAATGAATCTGGTGGCATTTTCTTGAATATTGGTCGGCAAGATGGTTTTGTACCCTTCCAAATTCGTTCTGCTACTGTCATCATACATCAAGTCATCAGTAAAGTTGAGAGGGCCTGTTCCAGAGACAGCCATGCATGCCCATGCCATGACAACACCTCCACCATACTTTACAGATGAGGCTGTATGCTTGGGATCATTTGCAGTTCCCTTTTTTCTCCACATTTTTGCTTTCCCATCACTTAGATAAAGGTTCATCTTTGTCTCATCAGTCCATAAACACAGTTCCAAAACTCTTCTGGCTCACCTTTGTGCTTTTTTGCAAACTCTAATCTTGCCTTTCTATTTTTGGTGCTGGTCAGAGGTTTGCATCTTGCTGTGTAGCATCTGTAATTCTGTGTCAAAGTCTCCTGAGGACAGTAAATTGTCAGACCATCACCCCAGCTTTCTGGAAGTTGTTGGTGATTTTACAGACACATCTTTTAGGGGTCATTTTCACAGCTTTTATGATTTCTCTGTCATCAACTACTGTTGTTTTCTCAGCCGATCAGGTCGTTGTTGGTTGCTGGTGTCGCTAGTGGTTTCCAAACTCTTGATTTCTCCATGCCCTTTGTTTTTGCTATAGCTCTAATTGACTTCCTCTTTTCTTTTAGCATCCAAATTGCTTGCTTTTCTCTCAAAGTCAGCTCCCTCATCTTCATCCTGGATTGTGTGTGTCATCATCGAATGCAAGATTAAGAATGCAGAAGTAATGGATATAACTGATATGACACATTCCCTGCTTTTAATATCTGAAGAATTAATGAAACAGGACACAGCTGATCACTTAGAAAGACCTGTGAGGCAACTGTTCCAATACTTATGCTCCCATCAGATAGAGGGATGAAACTCTAAAAGTGCTGAACTTCTTAGCTGGTAAAACATCTATGTGTTGAATCACCCAATAATAAAATGTGACATTCTGTAGTTTTGTCTCATATTCATCTTTTAATCATATTTGTAAATGTCTTGACTCCACAGCCAACAGAGCAATTTTGTCTTTACTGTGCCAATACTTTTGGAGGGCACTGTATGTAAAGTAAAGTGTACTTTACATATTTATGAAGGAATTAAGTACAGTCTCCTAAAGTAAATGAAAAAACGAAAATTGTAAAAGTATTGCAAAATTATAATACATATATAAATTATATATATAGCAATGAATGTAGGATATATTGTTTTATATGTTTGGATATGTGTTTTACATACTACCATTCAAAAGTTTAAATTAAAAACAGGACAAAATGAATTTTAAAAACACAAGGCTGCATTTTTATATGTATACCTTGCTTCGTGTATTGCGTTAGGCTAACCGAGACTTGTCGTAGCACTTGCATGTCATTGCTTTTTTGTTTGTTTTGATTGCTTCTATTGTCCTCATTTGTAAGTCATTTTGGATAAAAGCGTCTGCTAAATGACTAAATGTAAATGTAAATATATATATGATATACTGTATATAAAGTTTGTAGGAGACTTGATTTTGTGCTTTTTCTTTAGATAGGTTTTTTTTATCTCTTCAAAAGAAGCATATATAATAAAATTGATTAATAACCTCATATCTTTCGAGGTAAGTCTCCCTTGAAATGTTTACACAGAATGGTTAAAAATCAGTTTCCCTGTGGAGAAAAAGAATAGGACTTTCTACTTCTGAAACCAGACAGCGCTCTATTTATCATCACAAATGGCTTTGAGCAGACAGATATCAATTACAATGGATATGACAAGCATTCACGATGCGTTGCTTTTTCTCACAGCTAATATAAAATCTTCACAAATTCAGAGTAACTGATGTGCTCGTCCTTTTATTTTGTCTGGAAGTCTTCGGGTGTACGTCTGTATGAAGAGATATGACTGTATCTGACTCTGAAGCCCTGTGCTGAGCTCTTATTAGTTATCATGCATGTCATGGATCTGCTATAATCAGCACCTAAGGGATGACACTCGGTTCGGAGACCAACCGGGTGAATGGAGCTCAGTTATCACTCAGTCATGGCTTTGCTGTCGATGTCAGGTAGAGGAATCGTTCTCCGGTGAAGGCCGCTGCGTTTCTTTTGACCTCTTCAGGTCATGAGAATGTTTTTTTTTCTGCTGTCAACTTTTTGTTGGCTCACTTTTTTGAATATTACTTCTTTGGACTGTTACTTTAGTGCAGACTTTGATAATCTTGTATATGCAACTATGTTGGCTTTTACTGGAATGAAAGTCCATGTTTGATGGTGGGCAGATGAAAGCCGGACACCACACCTTCACCCAAACCCTTCATCAGAATCAAGCGTTCCTTCTCTACCTCTCAGCCTCTCTCTTCTCTCTTTGAAAAGCTGACTCATCAATAACAAATCGTTGCGACTGAATTAGTCATTTGTCTTTGATGTCACCGTGGTCCAGCGAGGCACTGTGTGCATACCAATCAGACGCTATCTTGGCTTCTGTCCACCCTGCTGGCAAAAGCCAATTTTCTCTTTTTACTACAGCAACCTGCAGTGAGAAGGTCTTCATTATGTGGTACTTGATGAAGGGGTCATCATTTAATTACGCACATCTAAATGGTCTTTAACTCTCTGTAAAGACACTGTAAAAGCACAACTGTGTGTTTTTATGCTTTACAAACATGATTGTTATGAATTTGGCTAATTTTAGTGTCACCAAAGTTATCTTGCTGGCTTACATATACAGTATAAAGTTTTGAAATTACAGGAGTGACTTGAAAGTCAGGCGTGGCTTTGGAGAGTGATTATGCGGGGAAGGGTGGATCTTATGCTTTCAAAGCTAGCTTGCTATTGCTAGCCTCTCCAAAATCGCCTAACCTAGCTTTAAACAAAAAATGTGTTATTAAAATTTCAGGAAAGGTAGAAATCTGCTACTGTTCTGGTCCTGGGAAAAAATAAATAAATAAATAGTGAGTGCTCTAAAAGACATCAAAAGATAATACAATCAAAAGGTTATATTCATTTTAACAAGAAATGCTATGTTCTAACTTTTCAAACACACAAAACTGCTTCTGTCATTTTTATAGAATCCCTTAGAGTTTATATACGGCTTATACAAGCTTTATTTATTAAGTTCCCTTTCTCAAACTTAATTGCCATTGTCTAACAGGAGAACTGAGAGCTGAAACGTGACTGTGCATTTTCAATTCTTAATCTCTATGAAGTGATCGGCTGAAGGAGGAGTGGAGCTCACATCTTTGTAATTGATAGTAAGGGAAAGCGTGCTAGAGCTCAGGCTAGGTTTTATTACAGTCATACATATTTCATCTGTAGCCCATACAGCCCGCATATCATCAGTGCAGTGGGATTGTTTCCTCCACAGGGTTTCTCAACTCCTGCCAGCATTGTCAAAACACACAAATACAAAAAAACTGTATTGCATGGCAAAACGTTCGTGAGATTTTTCATGACCTCTCTCTTTTTACTGTGCTGTGCTATTGTACAGTAAGTTTAATGTTCAGTTGAGTGTGGGATGAAAAACATATTTATGTCTTGTGTTTATGTGTTCAAGGGAATTAGCATTGCATGCTTCTTCATATTTGCGTAATATTACAAATTAACATGATTTCCCCTCTCTTTGACATGTTTTTGCAGAGTTCTTTGGTCAGAATGGTTATCCTGGGCCCTGTGAACATAAGTACTGTGGCTTGGGGAAGCACTGTGTGGTTGACCGAGAAACAGGTGAAGGAGAATGTCAGTGCCTGGAACGCTGCAAACCACATTACAAACCTGTGTGTGGATCTGACGGCAAACTCTATCAGAACCACTGTGAGCTTCACAGAGCCTCCTGTATGGCCCATCAGAGAATAACCATCATGCACAGCGAGGAATGCTTCTACAAAGGTATAGAAGCAACATTATGTGCTATATTGTCTATCATTTTCCATTCACAAACTTTCACTGCAATTTTTTGTTTAGGTGCGTTGTTGAAGCTGTTTCTTTTGTCTTGTATTAAGCAAGGATACATTAAATTGATTACAACTGAAAAATAAATAAATAAATGCTGTTCTGTTAACCTTTCTATTCATCAAATAATCCTAAAAAAGTATCACTTTACACAAAAGTGTCAAGCAATTTAATAAATTGTTTTCAACAAACATAAATTGTTTTTTTTTATAAGAAATTGAGCACCAAATCGACATATTAAAATTATATCTGAAGGATCATATGACACTGAAGACTCAAGTAATGCCTGCTGAAAATTAAGCTTTGCCATCACAGCAGTAAATTACATTTTAAAATATATTGAAATAGTAAACAGTTATTTTAAATTGTAATAATATTTTGCAATATTCCTGTTTTTACTGTATTTTTGATCAAATAAATGCAGCCTTGGTGAGCATTAGAGACTTTGTTTCAAAAATATAAAAGTCTCAAACTTTTGAACGGTTTTGTAATGGCATTTTTTTTAGTATTAAAGTGTCAGTATTTTTTACATCACTAGTAGACTAGACTGTTTTCATGGCACAATCATCGTTTAAAGATGTGTTTTTGTAAACTCTAAATGGATGAGAATTCTGAATCATAAGAACAGCACATCCTAATGTGTGCGGTGAGGCAGTGGAGATGTTTTTGACAAATTTATTTTCCAAGAAAGAGAGAGATTGTTTTGTTCGGCATAATAAGCAAGATTTGATTCTTGGAAATTATGTCCAGCACTAATGGACTAGTAATGGCCACTAATGAATGAAACGTCCATATTATGTTGTGCATGTAAAATCTGATTTAGAACTGGAAACTGTGAACTGCGTTTCTTAAATCTTGATTCATTTTGAAACAGAAACAGTACATGAAATGTCGCTAATTTGGATGATCATTACTGTTCTGCAAGCTAAAATTCCTGGATAAGGTAAAAAATCAATTGAGAGAGCTTTAGATTCCTAAAGATGACTTTAGATGAACAAATATAACAGTTTGAATATGTCATTTGAATTAATGGACCATCATATTAAATGGTTTAAATAAAACTAGTTGATATCATATTAAAGATTTCAAAACATTTTTCACTTACAGCTGTATATCATCTAAGTGACACTGTGTTGAGTTTTGTCAAGTTCACAAAGGCCTGGAAACCTTATGAATGCAGTACATCACCCTAACCACAGTGTGCATAAAATCTCTTCAAACTCTTCCTCTGTCATTTAGAGAGCATATGTGACCATGGACCACAAAACCAGTCTTAAGTCGCTGGGGTACATTTGTAGCAATAGCCAAAAATATATTGTATGGGTCAAAATTATAGATTTTTCTTTTATGCCAAAAATCATTAGGATATTAAGTAAAGATCATGTTCCATGAAGATATTTTGTAAATCTCCCACCATAAATATATCAAAACTTAATTTTTGATTAGTAATATGCATTGCTAAGAACTTCATCTGGACAACTTTAAAGGCGATTTTCTCAGTATTTTGATTTTTTTTGCACCCTCAGATTCCAGATTTTCAAATAGTTGTATCTCGGCCAAATATTGTCAGATCCTAACAAACCATACATCAATGGAAAGCTTATTTATTCAGCTTTCAGATGATGTATAAATCTCAATTTCAAAAAATTTACCCTTATGACTGGTTTTGTGGTCCAGAGTCACATATAGGCAATCCTGACTGAGAACTCAAACCTGTAAATGCCCTCTCAAATCAAATCTCAGTCATCAGATGATGATATTGACCTGCTTGGGCCAATCAGTGTACGAAAGCCAGAGGGATGTATGGTTAGTGTAGATGATTGTCCTGCAAATCAAATTTTCACAGAAGACACCACAATCTCTGACTGCAAAATTACCCCCTGAATATTCGTTAATCTTTTTTGTTTAAGTAGTTTTAATAGGATTTTTGTGCATTTGTGTAAAACGCCCTGCAGGGTATTTGTCTAATTGTTTTTTTTACTATAAATCATAGATGTGGTTTTAGAAAATGGTCGGTTTGTTCACCTCAATTGAAACGCTGAAGATTAAACTGTTGAAAGTTGGTAATTGGTGAGATGATTGGATTGGATTGTATAATTATACGTTCTAATTATCAGCAGTGTATCAAATAGGCCCTAATGTTTTTCACAATGGCAGGTGCACTTACGCCATAATGTTTGTGCTTATTTTCAAGAGCTTTGAGAGAACTAAAAAAAGGAATATGTTTACATTCTTATCATTCTGGGAGCAAAATAACAGTCTGGTGACCGTTATCTGAACTTTAAGCAGTGTTTTTTACCTGTCGGAAAAAAAAGGTAGGCGAAGAGACGAAAAAAGCTGATGAACTTTGATGGAAAGCTTTCATTGTGGGAGTGGGAGATCCTTGACTGCACTATCCTCTTCTGCTTTCTCAAGTCTTTATTTCGTAGAGAAGTAAATCAGATACGAATGAGCATCCTACAAAAAAATATTGTTTTTATTCAGTATTTTCCTCTTGCATTCCAATGCAAATATCTAAACAAGATAAACTGATTGAACTTGAAGCTAAGTTGTGTTGAGAGAATATTTCTTTTATTAAGTTTATTTTTCTTGCCCCGTTGTCAGATTGCTTTTTTTTTTTCCCTTCCAAGCACAAACCTCATTAAATTTTGTTGGATTTGTGCTTAAAACAAGAATATTTCACTTGGGAGAGAAAAATAGACCTTATGCAAGATATATTCTCTTGCTTCTCAAACAAATTTATTTTGTCTATGGATATTTAGATGTTTTTTGACAAGCAAACAGTAAATGCATGGATTGGATAACAAACAAATCTAATGTAAACAGTGTCAGTGCATGCAGTCATGATGATTCAAAGACTTTGTGTGCCTTGAAATATTTCCACCTTTTCATAATTAAGTTACATGATTGTTGTAGGTAAAAAAATAGTATTTGTTTTGTTTTTGTGTGTAGAAAACAGCCATTTCTGCACTCGTCGCACACAGCAGTGGCCAATTAAGTGTCAAAGCCCTGCATACTAGTCTTCTCTAATGCATCATTTGTACTCCACCTTACCACTTCAATATTATTCCTGTCTCTCAGGGCATTTGATTGTCTGGCCAGGCAGTGTTTACAAATACTGATATTTGGGGCCTGTACATACGCCAGAGCAAATTAACCAAAAAACAGCAGGATGAAAGCTTACTGGAACATCAAGAGACTGCTGATTCTTCCCAAACTATGTGCTGACCAGGGCAAAGAAGTAGCGGGGTAGATGCCATAATACTAAGTAATAAAACATCACAGAGCATATGCTGTAGGCTACAGAACTTCCGTGTCCCAGTGGGAAGGCTGTGAAGGAGTTCTCTCTAGCCAAGGATGAGGTTTCGGATTTTGCGTGCCTGTAGGGCTGTGTGGTTTGGCACGAGGCAGAGGGTTTGGATAACGATGGGATGCAAGCTGTTGAGTTGGCAAAGCAAACTGTAAATGCTTTTCTAATTGCTCGCATACATTCAAGCCCAACAGAACATCTCGTGCAATTACAGGGCATTATATTCAGAAGAAACTCTTTTGTTCCGTATTGTGGCAGGGGTCTGACCCATCACAACATCTGTCTGTCTGTCTGTCCGTCCGTCCCGTCATTCATTCGCACCTATTTTTTTCCCACCAGATGACACTCTATACAGGACCAAAATCTACAAAGATGAATGGAAGATTAGCACAGGAAAGGATAAAAGGGTGTCCTGTTATATAGTTTTAAGATGGACCCCCAAGATTTGTGGAACCCTGCTGCTCTTGTTTAATACATCAAACAAAAGGAAGAATTTTACGCGTCAAAGTTTTAAACTTTCAAAGTACTTATGATGAATAATCGGCAGACGTCTCAAAAGTCAGCTTTACTCTCAGCCAGAGCGAGAAAAAAGTTTCATTTCTTACCGCGTTGACTGTTAGGGGAAAATATCCCCCCATTAAGCGTTCCTCTGTCTGTTAAGCTTCAATTATGTCCCTTATTCCAGTGACTCACCCGTCGTATGACTATTTGCACTGGGGAAATTAAATGGCTCTTTCAGAATTCTGCACTTTGCTCCACACACTGTGTAAGTTCAGGTTGTTTGAGTTGTTTTGAAGATGATATATTCATCTCATTCTTTTCTCCCCATTACTTCAATTTCTTTCATGAGAATGAAGAGTTAATGAAGCTTGTGGTCTGTCTGATGTAACTCCATTCAGCCATCAGTCAGCCTTTTGCATGTCTTTTGTTTTTCATCTGTTGTTTTGGATGTTGCTGACAATTGAAAGGACTGACTGGTTTCAAATGTGAGCTTTCTCAAATGTTATGGTTAAGTTATGAAAGAAGTGGAAAAGAACCTCAGGATCAATGTGTGGATGTCTATAGATATACACTGCTGTTCAAAAGTTTGGAGTCAGTGTTTTTTTTCTTCTTCTTCTTCTTCCTACAAGGATGAATTAAATTGGGTAAAAATAGCACTAAAGTCATTTTAATGTTAAAAAGCAACACAACCATTTTTAATACTGATAATAATGTTTCTTGAGCAGCAAATCAGCATATTAGAATGATTTATGAAGAATCATGAGACAATGAAGACTGGAGTAATTAGTTTAAAGTAAAAGAGACTTCTTTCGAAAACATTTTAAAAAATCTTACTGATCCCAAACTTGTGAGTGGTAGTGTAAAATATAAAATTATAATTATTATACATATACAAACAGATTTTTGTAATTTTACCTATAAATTTATTCACAGATTTATTACTGATTCATTGCATACATACTTTTTCACCTTTTTTATAAATATATTTAAAACTTTTCAAACATTTTATCTCATTGACCAATTTATATTATTTCTCACAAAATACAACCTGTTTAGCCAGGTTCACAGAATTAAAATATTTGAATTCACACATGCAGCACCCCACATGGCTTGGTGCCCATGACCAGACATGTCATTTCTTTAGCGTGTCAGCCAAGTCCTGTACCTCAGAGTATTGAAAGAGTCTTCATCTCCTCTGCCGTGTGACATCTAATTAAAGCACTGTCCCTGTGGAGACAGCTGTGGTGTCCTCTGAGAGAGACCCACCCGGACCATCCCTCCTACTGCAGCCCAGACTGCTAATGAGCCTATTAGGGACCACACTACCTGTTGGATGCTGAGATGTGGCTTAAGGGATAAACTGAGAATTAAAAAAAGAAAAAGCACTAAGGCCATCAGAAACAGAGAGGGAAACTTGATTTACTCTAATGAGTATGCACTGATTATACATGTTCCCGAGTCAAGAAACCCTCCCTGTTCCCTGATATGCTCCCAGCAACTTCAAAAACAGACACCTTCATTCATTTTCCCTAATAATGGATTTTTACAGACATTTTATGTTTGTTTGTTTGTTTTTTAACACTCAGAAGCTGTGTGTGGTGCTGTCGCCACTCTCTTAGGTCGTTATGGAAAAATAGCACATCCAAGACAATGAACTCAACAGGATTTCTTTCATGTGACATGATTGTTAGTCTGTTTCTTTCTCCTACATTATGTCTGTTTTGAGATATCTCAAGGTTGTGAAAGCACTTTTGGAAATTTCTTGTAGGAATACATATGTTAAAAGTAATAATGCACCAGAAAAAGAAAAATTCTGTCATTGTTCATTTGTCTTCATTATATGTATTCTGTTATTTTTTCAGCTCAACACAAAAGGAGAGTTTTCAAGGAGATTTTCCATACAAAATTTCATAGTTGTAAAGGCACAATAAAAATAATGCATATGATTTATCAAATATAAGCATTAATTCTAATTAATTTTTTATGTGATATATAAATAATATTTGTGTTATTTATATTTACAAATAATAATATAATGTTTTATATTCATTTTATATACAGTATATTTGACTTAATATATAAATTATATTAAATCAACAATAATTTTGTCTGTTCTTCACACAAAGCTATTTTATGACTTCAGAAGACAAAAAATATTGTGTTATATACAATAGACTATTTTTTTATACTTATTTTTTGGAGCTTGATAGATGTGGTCACAATTAGCAGCTGTGTGAAAATTCTCCAACATTATTCTTTTGTGTTACTTGGAAAAAGTAATACACAAATAATATGGTGAAAAAGTACTAGATGAAAAATAATTCTTATTTTGCAGGTTCAGAAAGAACTAATATCAGCTAATCGACAATTTTTGACATGAGGACAGTTCATGAACGTCCGTGCACAATGCCAAACATGCAGCCCAATTTTTGTGTCCGTGGACAGTGTGCGTACAACAGTGCAAGCGCAAAGTGAAATGTGAAAAGACAAAAATGTCCAGGTTGTACTGTGCATGTGTCAGACTCATCTATTCGTGCTCATATGCGATTGAGTATACTTTGAAAGCTGTGTGGACAAAGCTGCGTGCAAAACGGTGTGGAACGTGGGAAATTAAGTATACTCAGGCCTTTATTACCAGCAAATATTGATTTGCCCTTGAGGAAGTTTTAGGTTCAAATGTGGTTCACGTTGCACCAGCCCA
The DNA here is from genome assembly GCA_021397915.2 of Tor tambroides. Classification (NCBI taxonomy): domain Eukaryota; kingdom Metazoa; phylum Chordata; class Actinopteri; order Cypriniformes; family Cyprinidae; genus Tor; species Tor tambroides. Next base: position 38,239 of record JAFVLL020015961.1, on the reverse strand, counting down.
CATCTCAGACCTTCCAACTTCCAACTTTAACAAAAAAAACAACTTCTGTCAGTACAGATATATGAGTTCTAAACTGATGTCTGCTGTCAAAAGAACTGACATCCTCCAGAAAACAAGACATCTGTGCTATAAAATCCACGACTGTTGCAAGATTCCAGCCTTTTTTATGATGTAAACACATCCAGATCTTACTCCACTTTGACACAACTGTTTATTTTCCGGTATATAGAAAACTGTTTTCAACAAATAAGATTTTAAACAAATTAACATATCTGAAATGCACTGTAAGCTTTGCTCGGATTTTAATTGCTCTGTAATTCTAGTGAAGCTGTAGAGGTAAAGATGAGGTCATGCATGGCGAAGCTCCAGGAGGCGTGATTAAACGTTTCAACCCACCCCCGCGGGATTATCTGATCATCCGCATGCAGCGTGCGCAGGATTAGAGCAGCAGCACCACAATCACATCTGCACCAAAAATGAGACACAGGAACCTCATTAAGACTCTAAAATCGTCAACGCAGACACAAAAGCACAAGGTTTGATGGTCTATTTGGTGCAGCTTGATGAAGATGGTTGTTTTTTTACTCTGTTAGCTATTTAGTGAGGCTATAATAACAGATTAAATCAGCTTGTGTGAAAGGAAATCACGGTTTTGTTGGTGCAATTGAAAGTTTTAAAAAATCTTACTAACCCCAATTTTTTTTAACAGTAGTGTAAAATAAAAAAAAAATATGATTATGCCTATATTTATCTAAAAATATAAAATGTGTGTAAGATCAGATGTTTTGGGGTCGTGAACATGAAACTTTTTTTCATTTTATTACATTACAAATTAAGTGCATACATACAGAATGCATGCTCTTTTATGAAAAGCATGTGCTGAATTATATTTTTAATAGGAACAAGTGTTTATATTTAAAAAAAAAAAATAGAAACACTTTTCTCTCAGATATTGCAAGTAAATTTCAAAATTACTTACAAAGAAATGGCAAGTAATGCACTGAATTAAACGTGAACTTTTGAAGTAGAGAGACTGAAATGGTATATTTTCTTGGAAAACAGTACTCCAATAATATGTTTTATTAACTAAGAATTTTTTTAGGGTAGTGTGACTTCCTGAAAACATGATATTAATTCATCATTAATAATTCATGACGTGTTTAAAAAAAATGTACACAGATATATTTAAAACCTTTTTGGAAATAGAATTAAGATGATGCTCCCTCAAATGTATCAAAACATTTTTCCATTTCTTTATCTTTGAAACCTTTTGTCATAGAGCATTTTATATTATATTATTTATATTTAAAATCATGAATGCAGACACACAAGGATTGATTGTTGCAGCTCGATAAGGATGTCTTTTTACTCTATAAGCTATTTTGTAGAAAATAATAACAGAATAAATAATTTTTTGTGAAAGGAAAGCACAGTTTTTGACACTTCAGCATTGTTGGTGCAATTGACATTTTTACTCAAAAATGGTTTCTGTGCATCTCAGCAGGATTTCCTAGAATTGTAAATCCCATCATCAGCTGAAGCGATTAATGATAAGGCTGAATCATCCGCTTTTTGAAGTGCTCTCCTCATGATTCTGAAGGCTTCAAAGTCCTCACTCTTCCTTTTTAATAATAAAGTCAGGTGTAGTCGACAGGTGTAGTAGCCACTTTTAGACCAGCGAGAGCCTGGAAACCTTGATGTTCCCCTTATGATGAAACATGTAGGAAAATGAGGAAAACTCTTGGGTCGTTCACCTTTTTTAGTGATTTATATAATAAGACAAAAGGAGTGGAAAGAAGATGGATGGCATAGTTAGTGCAGACATAACATTCAAGATAATTGACTCATTGTCTTGATGGAGAAGCTCTGTCCCAATTTAGATCTCCTAATTTGGTTAACCGCCCAAGGAATATGATATTATTTTGTCACGGACATACTTTGGTCTACGGGTAGATGGATGGGGCGTCTCACCTCTCTTATTGCGCTGGAATGAAGATGAATTCTGTGCATTTAGCCATAGTGATGTTTGGTTGAATTGGACTGCTTAAAGGAAAAAAGTCAATGGCCCATTTTGTGTTGAATTGCTGTCATATGGGGAATTGAGGTTCAGAATTGTCTCATGGATCTTTTCGTCTAGAACCCGACGGCTGCTGTCATCAATCTTAGCAAAGCAGCGAAATAAGCTAAGGGAGGACAATCGCTCTTGCCTAGCTAGAATGTGGTAACAGGCCGGCTAGCTCATCAGTGCGAAAGATGAACAGTCTGGGTGTTACCCGCCGTTACTGTCAGACGCTAAAACCTCTGGAGACGTTTGAGGTGGATTGCTGTCAGCTTGACATGTTAAGACGTCTTTTATTCTGTAGTAGCCTCACCTTTGGTTTTAAATGCTCTCTGTACTAAGTCATTATGCAGAATGCATATGCATGTTAAATTCTAATTAAATTTCAGGGTTGCAAACAGGATTTGATTTTAAGAAAAAAAGTGATAAATTGGCATACAGTACACATAATTAATGTTTTAGATCATTACATTTATTATGATATTTTATGTTTTAATTAAATTCCAGAATTTAATTTAAGATAGCAGCAGGGTGAATTTGAAATTTAAGAAAGGAATTGAATATATTAGCATAAAAATAGGTAATGCTTTAATTCATTACATTAAGCATATTTGAACTAATTAGACTCCAGAATTTGATTTGAGGTAGAAAACAAGATTTATTTGAATTACAAAAAGGAATTTAATATGTTAGCATACATATATTTAATGCTTTAACTCATTACATTTATTATATTTAAACTAATTAAATTCTAGAATTTGATTAAAGGTATAGCAAACAAGATGCATCTGAATTTGAATTTAATGAATATATTAGCATACATATAATTATTGCAATTCATGTAAATTCAACATCCTGTTTTGCATTCATTCATTCACTCATTTTAATTTGTTTAATTTGGTGAAGGCTATTATTATTATTATTATTATTATTATTATTATTTTCCTATGAAGCCACAGAGCATAGGGACTTTTCTGGAGCTCTTACACAGTCAGATAGAGGTCATGTGTTCATTCCCTTGACTCCAGCGCTATGCTAAGTGCTCAAAGGCATTTATTCATTGCTCAGATTGTGCAAAAAAGTTCAAGGAGAGATTGTATATGTGAGGCAGGGGAGCAAAATGTACCTTTCTGTCATCCTTCCTATCTGTAGAATCACACACTTTCCTCCTACAGTATATAGAGTGGAGGAGCTCAGATTGGATAAAACTTTCACACTCTTTTGAAAGGGCAAGGGATTGTAGTTTTGTTATCAGTCAAGTCACTCAGCATTAAGTTTCCTGTGATAACAAAAATGCCATGCTAAGGAAGACTGTAGAAGATCTTCTGGTGACTATTTGCCGTTGCTCTTATATCATGGCCTCCACCGTCACTCTGTAATGGCAGCCGTTCAATGTTTCATTCCCTTCCTTTATCCATCAAAGAAACAGTGTTTGGTGCATTACGGGCAACTGAGTATCAAATGTCTGCACAGCCAGCATGAAAATACTGTAGAGCCTTTAATGTTTGTGAGGTGATATCAAGCACTTTGACATGTGACATAGTTATTTTGATCCTCCGAGATAAAACACTTCTGCTCCCCTTTGATTGTCACAGCTTTTTCATGTTTTTATGTAGGCCTTCAGGGCGCATTAATGGTCACGTGTTCATTATTTTTCAGAAAGTTCACCATGGACCCTTTAATCAGATAACTGCATGACATAACATGGAATGTACTGTAGCTTAACATATACACCACAACTGTTTTCAACATTGATAAGAAGAAATCAGAATATTAGTATGATTTCTGAAAGATCATGTGACACTGAAGACTGGAGTAATGCTGAAAATTAATTTAAATAATTTAACTAAATTACATTTTAAAATATTACAACAGAAAACAGTTGTTGTAAACTGTAATAATATTTCACAATATTCCTATTTTTCTGTATTTTTAATAAAATAAATGCAGCCTTGGTGAGCATATGTTACGGTACTGTGGTTTTAGAATAAATGCCATGACGGAGTAAACAAACAAAGAAACTTTAATCTGCATAAACACTTTCCATTAATTAACATCAAGCTGAGACAAAGACTAAGGGATAACTGATGACTTAAAGGAAAAAGGAACAAAGGAGCAAACAAGATAATTAATATGAAACAGGTGAATGGGATGAACGATAATTAACAAATGACAGGAAACAAACCAAATAAGGGCAAAACGGAACTAACTAGAAACCGACATGTGACAAATATCACCCCCCTCCCGGAAGGCGCCCTGGAGTCTGGAGCAAGGCCAGGACAGGGAGGAGACAATGGAAGCCTCCAGGGCGGATCAGGGGACTCGGGAGCCATGGCGGGTCAGGGGACTCGGGCGGCCATGGCGGGTCAGGGGACTCGGGCGGCCATGGCGGGTCAGGGGACTCGGGCGGCCATGGCGGGTTCTGGAGACTCGGGAGGCCATGGCAGATCAGGGGATTCAGGCGCCCATGGCGGATCAGGGGATTCAGGTGGCCCAGGAGCCTCAGTGGCCTTGGCCCTTGGCCCGGCCATGGCTATATGGCCCCCCCCTCAAAATCTTCTTGGGGGGAAAAAAAAAAAAAAAAAAAAACACAGGTTAGAGGGCGCTCTGGAAGCGCGGGCACTTGGGGGAGCTCTGGAGTCGTGGACTCCTGGGGGCACTCTGGAGGCACGGAGCTGGAAGGAACCAGCAGAGACGACGGCGAGCTGGACGGGACCAGCGGAGACGCAGGAGGGCTGGACGGGACCAGCGGAGACGTAGGAGACGAAGGAGAGCTGGACGGGACCAGCGGAGACGTAGGAGGGCTCTTGCGAGGAGCTGGCACTGGAGGGCACTTGCGTTTCTCTGGCAGGCTTGCCATATTCTCAGACGGCGGGCTTGCCATATTCTCAGACGGCAGGCTTGCCATATTCCCAGACGGCAGGCTTGCCATATTCCCAGACGGCAGGCTTGCCATATTCCCAGACGGCAGGCTTGGCTTCCCCGCGGACAGAGGCATAGGCTTCACCACGGACGGCGGGAGCATTGACTTCGCCGCGGATGGCGGCGGCACTGATTTCGCCGCGAACGGCGGGGGTATTGGCTTCCCCGCGAAGGGCGGGCTGGAGCGAGCTGCGGTTGGCGGGTTGGTTCTGGATCGGGGCAGGACACTCTCCAGACACCGGAGGATCCCTTCCCTTCAGTTGAGTCCGGTGGTGTCTGGGAGGTCCGTGGGGCGATGGTAATTAGCCCCGATCCAGAACAAGGAGTTCAGCGTGGCGTCGTCTAGCCCCGTCCACACAGCGAGTCCGCTGAACTCCCTCGCATACTCTGCTAGCGGGAGATCTCGGCGGGCCAGGGCAATCAGGTGATCCAACTCCATATTCGGTGAGGTCTCAGCTTCTGTTACGGTACTGTGGTTTTAGAATAAATGCCACGACGAAGGAGTAAACAAACAAAGAAACTTTAATCTGCATAAACACACTTTCCATTAATTAACATCAAGCTGAGACAAAGACTAAGGGAGAACTGATGACTTATAAAGGAAATGGAACAAAGGAGCAAACAAGATAATTAATATGAAACAGGTGAATGGGATGAACGATAATTAACAAATGACAGGAAACAAACCAAATAAGGGCAAAACAGAACTAACTAGAAACCGACATGTGACAGCATAAGAGACTTTCAAAAACCCCAAACTTCTGAAAAAACTGTGCCTCAGATCAACCTGGTTGTTAGACATTTTTCACGTTTCACATAAGACTGTTGTTAGGCACATTGTGAATAACCCTTGAATGTCAATTTAATACATTGCAAAAGGCAAAGTGGCTGGTATTTTGATTAAAACCCAGGACGTTTGTTGCAGTTCTCCCATAAGGCCGCTGTGAAGAGTGTCTGCTGGACAGCCCCATCAGTTTGACTGACAGTCCTTCCCAACCAGCCAGCACAAAAAGAAAGCATGAGTGAGCGGGTTGCCAATACCACAGATTACTTCGTTTATCACCAGCAGTCTGATTACACACAGGCCCCAGTGCCACAGTGGGCTGAGCCCATTTCTGGACACACATTAAATGAATGGGATGTCCTGTGATTGTCAAGAATTCTGAGATACATAGTGGCTTTTTAGGTCAGCTTTAGTTTTGAGGGCAAACCAAGGGCAACTTACAACCAGTGAGGTTTTGAATGGCATTATTTAGGGGCATGAACTGTCAATTGTGTATTTTTTGAAAGCTTGACAACTGCAGATTGCTTTAACATATTTGTGTCAGTTTTCTTACGTAGAGGGACATTAATGAGGGGCATATCTGTGTGTGCTTGAATATGTGTGAGCGTTTTGGGTCAGTATCTACAGTAATATTGATTTTGTGTGACCTTGGGTCTGGTAGAGGGATTGATTGAACTCATGGATGATCTGCTGGGTGTGTGTGAGTTCATATGTAGACTTATATACTTTTGCTAATTTGTCTATATACTGTCCACACTAGGAAACAGTTGTGTGCCATTCAAAATGGAATTGAGAAAGTAATGAACAGTAATTGAAGTAATTAAAGACTAAACAGAATGCAGAAATGAAAAGTAGAATTAGAAGAATTAAAATGAATTCAAAGAAATAGACCTGAGGCTAGTGTTAATTAATATCACAATGAGATTCATTTATACCTAAACACTACAGTTTGATAAATATTTCTGCTTGTGTATTGTACTATATTACAGTTGGTTTGTCTCTCTGATTATTCATAATGATTGTTTTCTCCTTCTTCTGACAAAACCTACAAGATCAGGAAGCTTTTTGTTCCTCCTTCTGTCACAAATGCATTCTGAATGCAACAGATGGTCCTTCTTTGTCTTGTTTATCCTCTCTTCTGCTGATGGTATCAGGTAATATAACTCTTCTTATACCTGCTGTTCCCTAGTCTTCACTGGCAGCATTCGTCAACAGCAACTCTTGACCACAACAGCAGCTCAGTCAAATTCATCTGATACCAGTGCCTAAAAACAGCCCCACACCGAAGAAGAGAATGACAGAGCCTTAAGAAATCTCTCTGTCCTCCTCTCATATCTAGTCTCTCTCTGTCACCAACCCTCAGGGTGGACCGGCTCAGCTGAGCCTTGCCAAAATATTGTTCTTCTTGACGAGATGGCCTTGTCAGCCTCTTACTCGTTATGTCTGTCAAAGTCAGTTCCTCAGAGTCTGTATGGGACCTTCAGCACTTAAACTGTGAATTTCGCCTCCGCTCACCTTGTTAAAATTGGCTAGAGTATACAGTACTTGAGTCTGCGCAATCAAATTAAAATCGATATTGTGATGTGGCCTTGTGTTTTAACTGCAAACAGTTGTGCTTTAATAAATATATACATTGAGCGCTTCAGAGTGAGGCTCAATTTTCTCTATAAATGTGGTGTTGAACTTCCCCCACAAACTCCATTTCAGCAGGTGCAATGAGTTCACATTCTGCTGTGCGCTCTGATTTGATTTATTTTTACATTTTCATCATTACAAACGATTTTGCTTTACTTTTTATAGAAGTCTAATGCACAAACAGTGTTCCAAGTGTGTTTTTCAGACAGACTGGCAGTCTGTTTATTTAGTGGTGGAGATCGTTTCTGCTTCAATTTTAACAGATGTTATAATTATGCCAGTAGGTGGCAACAAGTGACAAGTGTCTTCGATGACTGAATTATTTGAATCATTCACTTAACCGATTCACTTAAAAAAAAATTGGGTTATTTAGGAACAAATCAAGTGTTTATAAGTGAGTCATTTGTCTTTATGAATCACTCACTGATTTAATCAAAAAATATCAATTTTATTGTTATAAATTTAACTAAAAATGTACATTTAATTTGCTTGTGTGTGTGTGTGTGTGTGTGTGTGTGTACATTGATATGTTGTTTATTAATATATAAAATATAAATAGTATTGAAATATTTAATTTAAATATATATTTAAAATATATTTAAATACATGATTTCATACCCTGTGGAACGTAAAATGCTGCCATTTCAATAATTGTCACTGTTATGTTTAATGAGATGTTCAGTGTTTATCATAATGCTTTTTTAAATTGCAGTCACAATGTTTGTCAAAGCAGTCACATTTTTAACAGCTTACTTGAGGCTTTACAAAATCAGAATAGTGTCAAATCAAAAAAATAAAAATAGTTATATTCCTTACAGTTCAAAGACAGACACAGTGAGAAGGAGAAAGAGGTTGTTCTGTTGCAGTTTTAGGAGAGTGATAATAAGACCCTGAGCTGTTTTAATGTCACTGTCACCTCCAGCCTGAAGAGAAGCTACATCCACGTCTACCGGCAGGTAATGAGCTCCTCAAAGGTGCACCAGTGTCTGCGAAAGTGAGAAATCAGAGATAAAGGGACAGGGGTAAGAGAGGAGAATAGAAAGAACCAGTGACAGGAGAAAAGAGAGTGTGGAAATCAAATTAGAGGTGAAACGAGAGGTAGACAGCTGGAGAAGATGACTTACTTTATGTAGAATAAAGCAGCACTACTGAGACAGAGAGAGACAAAAACAATGAAGACGAGAGAGGCGGGGGGGGACAGGAAAAAAGGACAAAACAACTAGGAAAATACAAAGTTTTGCACTCGCACATCACACTGGGAGAGCCTGAATAATAACCTGCCAGCGAGTTGTAAATTTGTCATTGCAACAACTCATATTGATATCCAGCGGCAGGTAGATTGTTATTGAATGCACTGCCTGTGAAATTCTCCAGTGAGATGTTAGGTGGTCAGGCGCAGCGAGAGAGAGAGAGAACAGGCTTTACAGCCCACTGCGTTCACACGTCCATTTCTGCAGCGCCAGAACTTGACAGCAATGGCACTGGCCCTGTGCCCTTAAAAAGCGGAGTCAGCGACCTCAGACCGAAGCAGAGACTGAAGCCGTGTGTTTGATGTATAGAGCATGTAGAGCGATGTACTTTGAGAATAGAGAGGGGAGTCTGTACATAGAGACCCTACTGCTGTTACACCAATCTGGTGCATTGATACAACAGAGCCATATAAAAAATATCCCAGGTTTAGCAGTAGTCATGCACAAAATGTACAGAAAAATAAAGAGACCAAAAGAGTTGGAGGAAAAGAGTATAAAGACAATTTGCAGCTGGTTATAGGGTTCATTTAGGTTCATTAAAGTTGACACGATCCTAAAGGCAGATTTTTTTAATCCCAAAAGAGGTTTACTATGCTATTTTTTAAAATATGTTTTGTTATATCCATATGCTTAACAATATTTTGCAAAGAGAAACATCTGGCGTCATTAAAAGTTAAAATCAGCAACAAAAAAATCACATAAAATCTGCATCTACTTGCCAGGCAAAAAAACTTGCTTTGCTTTCATTTCCATCACACTTTCTGCAGACTGTAGCACTAGGAAAGAAAATCTTCATATCATTGTCTCGTTTAAATGATATAGAGTCTATAGCTTGTCAGCTTTGCTAAATAATCAAAATTCAGACAGACAAATAAGTAAATAAATATATAGAAGCACAATTTGGGGTGTACTTTATGGCGGAATTATATTATATTGCGTCATTATTATTATTCGCTCAAATATGTTATAAATAAACCCTAGTAAAAAAGTAATATTTAAAATACATTTATTTCATACTGAGTATAGTTCAAATCTATTAACATATTTACTGACATATTGCTTGAGACTTACTGATATAAAAATCATTATTAAACGTTATTTAGAGTACTACTTGTGCACAATGCACATTTCTTAACATTAAGCCTAGAATGTGTTATATTATATTAGAAAAATTTAATTTTTGGCCATTTTCCATTGTGCTACACTGCTGCCATGGCAACGTTTTCCTAAATACCCCCCATAAATCTTTTTTGATTTGTATAATTGAAGCTATTGTTATAAAAACATATTTGAAAAAAAATATTTCGTGGTTAGAACATAATGCATACCATGTCACTATTGATGAGGATTGTCTGATCTTTGAATAATATCAAGATATTTAAAATGTACCTAAAGTATACTTGTAATAGTATACCAGTTTAGTATACTAAAAGTACAATTGCAGGGTATTTTTATTAAGCACATAAATATGTAAATGTATTTGTAGTATACTTAGCATGAAATAAATATTTCAAATACGTTTTAGCATATTTATTTTTCACTAGGGAAAAGACCTGTTTCTTATTGAAATGTGTGAGAATTAATTTAATGGCACCCAAAAAAGAATACTGGTCAACTGGTTTAAAAAGGGATTGTTCACCCAAAAATAATTACTCACCCTTATGCTATTCCAAACTGTTATGCTTGCCTTTGTTCTGTGAAACTTTTAATTTGAAAAATGTCTTGGTGTTGTTTTGTCCATACAGTGGAAGTCAGTGGGATCCAGTGTTGTCTGCTACTTCATTTGCTTTCAGTGTATAGACACAAACTGTTGAAGCTTTCTTTAAATCTGTTTTTTTGTGTGTGTGTGTGTGTGTGTTCCACAGAAGAATGCAAGTTTTCAAATGACATGAGGGTGAGTAAATGATGAAAGAATTTTCAATTTGTGGTCCTTTTAAATCAAGCTAGACAGACAAGGTCAAGAAGCGTGTAACATTAAAGGTGCTGATGAGCGATCTCAAGTGAGTGATGATATTTTATCTGTGCTATTCACCAAAATAATGACTTCCAGCATCAGTACTTACAACATGCCCGTTTTGTTATTATTTCTTAATGAGGTTATTATTCCCTCATAATTATCTAAATGATCAAATTGGCTCATTAATGTTAATTAGCTGTCCCTCAAGCTGTTTTTATTAATGCCGCCATTCTAAACCCACCTTCGGACAGGACTGAATTTCATCTGATCTGTCTAGATTTACCAGTGTGGTGTTCAAAGTGAATCAGGGTCCCACACGTCAAATGCAGTGGATCAAACATGCAGATATGAATGCAGGTGGCCGTCTAAACCCATTTCAAACAGGGAAAGATCTATCTGCTTTTCCTCTGTGTCATTCCTCTAGGCTGCCTGGACGTGTCAAGTTTTACTTCAAAGTAAATCATGCAGGCCACTTGAGAATGGTTTTATGGCTTGTACTAAATGTCGTTGTGCTTAGCAATGCATTTGTGTAATGCTTGTCAAAGAATACGGATGTTCTGAACAGTTTTAAGAGACTCTGGCGCATAGTCAGACAGTGAAGTGCAGGGTCGTATGCCATTCAAAACTGAATTGAGAATACTTTTTGAATTCCAGTTCAAGTTCTGAATTTTAACTGAGATAGCAAACAGGTTATAGAATTTGAGGCTAAGGATGTAGATGTTATTTTTTAATGAAATATCAAGACTATCTTTGAATGTAGGCTTGATAATCTTTTTTAAAGAAATCATTCTATTATGCTGATTTGGTGCTTAAACATTTCGTATAATTATTAATGTTGAAAACAGCTGTGCGGCTTGTAACCGTGATACATTAGGATTGCAGAAATTAATTTTAAATAGAAATCTTTTGTAACATTATAAATACCTTTACTGCCACTTTTGGTCAATTTAATGCATCCTTGCTGAATAAAAATTTTAATTTCTTTAAAAAAAACTTAGAGTTATTATAGTTAACTAAAATTAAACAATAAAAACATTTTCATTACTTCAAAAAAAAAAAAACTTTAACTGAAATAAAATAAAATATTTGTTTTATTTCAGCTAGTTGTCGAGGCAACATTTCTAATGTTAATTTAGTTTAGCTTGATGTACTAAAATAACTAAAACTAAAACTTAAATATAAAATAGTAAAAATAGACATTAAAAATAATCAAAACGACAACAAAATTACTTCAATTTTAAAAATAAAATGAAAACAGAAAATGTAAAAATAAAACAAATTAAACTTCCGTTTTATATAGAGAGAGAATGTAAAAATAAAAACTAATTAAAGTGTGTATATTCTAAGCATTGATACAATTATACACTGCTCGTTTCTATATTTAGGTTAAAGTATATTGCTGTGACCTCATTTCTAAGCGCTCCATCATTTAAATGATTCCACTGGTTCTAATTAACAGCAGCCAGCCACAGTCTGTTAGACACAGCCTAACACTTTCATTTGTCTGCGTGTCTTGAATTGCCCATCACAAACTTGTTTGTCACAGCTCCTGACTTTTGCAAAGTAATATGATGACCAGAATTCCCATCAGGATGGGCGACCAGCCGTGGCACGCTTTTAGCTGACGCGCCATGGGTCACGACCATCAACTGCACGTCCTATGTGAGCAATGCCGTCTTACTTTGATTTATGCAGGAACACACAAGAGGCTGAATCTTGGTTCTTTTTAGAAATGGTCAGAGTGCTATTACCAGCGGACCTGGTGAGCACATGTTTACTGAGATGAAAAACAATTGCGTGATGGATCCATTATCAGTGACCTTCTATAGCACTAGAGGTCTCAGTTGTGTTGTACATTAGAGGACGGATATATATTTAATAGCCCTTACCCATAAGAAACCCTCTGAGGGATGAGCAGATAAAGAAAGGAAGGTCATTGTACAGTAGAACTTTGTAAATGTGCTTCTCTGTGGGAGAAATTTGGAGAATGCATAGACAGAGCACTTGGAATCAATGTTCTTTCTAATTTATGTAATAAACTAAAACCTGTTTCTGTCAGGCAGGCGTTTCGAATGCCTTTGGTAAAAACACTCTGCATATATGGAGCATAAAGTAACATATGGCATAAAAAGATTGACAAACTCGTGCATAGAGGACTGAAATCATGTTGAATGTCATGACAACGGCACTTCTGTTTTACCAGTCGCCCACGTTCACGTAAATGCAGCTGCCAGTCTGAGCAGTTAACACATATGCAAAAGGAAACACTAGTTATGATACACCATTACATTATGTTGTCCTTTTTTAATGCTGCTTTGAAACTATTTATGCTGTGTGTTATACAAATACATCTGAATGGAACTAAATAAATTAGTGATTGTATCCTGGATACAAGAGCCATCTTGGAAAGATTATTGTGGATTCTTTCTTTCTTTCTTTCTTTCTTTCTTTCTTTCTTTCTTTCTTTTGTACTTTTACACAGTTTTATGGCTGCTAACCTGAATATTTGCAGTGCTTTTCCAAAAAATAAAAAATAAAAAAAATAAAGAAGGAGATTTTTTATTTATCATTATTGGTAAATATTTATTGTGCATGTTCATTTCCCCTATTTTTTACATTTAGATTACTTTTGCCATGATGTAATGCTTGTCTAATCTTCAAAAACACCAATATTTTCATAACACTGTTAAATTTAATTTTAATCTCAAAATGAACATTAATTTTTCATAATGTACATTTAAATAGTGTGATGCCTATATTCACCTGGAAACTTTTAAAACAAACAATTTTATTTATTTATTTATTTATTTATTTATTTATTTAAATGCATACAAATTATATCAGCCATTTACTGGTTTTCAGCCATAACATGAAAATAGTTATTGGCTTGGGCCTACTAGTTTATTATTCCTGAATTTCATATACAAGCACACATCCAAACATGCTGACTATAGTTATTTTGGGAATTTTGATTGTTTGAAATTTTTCTGACAAGTTAAATGGATCTCTTGAAAACTTTTAGCCCTGAAGATGCAAATATTTATGCTTTAACACAACAAAAGGTAAAAACAAGATTATTTTTTCCCTAGATAACTTTTAAATCAAGATAACAAGAAAAATAAGTGTTCTCAAGTAAACAAAAGACCAAAATAAAAAAAAAAAAGTATTGCATTGCCTCTGAGGGTTTCTGTATTTTTGGAAGTCATTATTTTTTCAACTCCCTGTTGTGTCACTATAATATCTCTGTACTGCAAATTAATCTTTGCTGCGTATTTCCACAAACAAGATTTCTCACAGCTTTGGTCCACACTAAAAATCAACTCAAGGCAGATGGGCTCCTGTTGAAACGCAGCTCATTCATGTAGCTCTGATTCAAGAAATCTCCAGCTTTCCACACATTTTAGAGTTTGCCTTCTGCACGGCTGCAACATTGCTGAGAACTGTACAGCTGTCAAATCACAGGTGGATAATGCAGTATGAATATTCCCCCGGTCACACATCTGCAGTTCTGGAATATGATAGAAGACATGCAGTTCTTCATTTGCCACCGTGCCAAAAAATGTGAATGCTAATGTGCCACATGTGCAAACGTACACACACACACACACGCAGGTTTGATGACACTGACCTTCATCTCCTCTGGGCAAGGTAGAGGGTAGACAGCCATTTATCTTTTATTCATTCTGCCATTTCTAAGGAAGCAAGCTTTCCTGCCATGGTGGCTTGTCAAAGTAGAGGCCATTTTGTGATGTGTGGCACACTATAGCTGATCAGCACACATACACACACCAGGATCAGACACATATATATTCATATATCTCAGTATATCACACACACATTGCAGTTAGTGGTGCAGTCATGTGGAGATGAGCTGTGACTGACTTGACATCTGTCAGTGAAACTAGTCTGACAGTCTTTAAAACCTCCTTCTTTCTCCCTCTCTAGCTTTCATTTCTGCTTCTGCCTTTCATTATCCATCTCTTATGCTCCAGAAACAACATCGGTATTCTCACAAGAAGCCACACTGCACCACCTGAGCTACATATAATGACAAAAAATCTCAAATATTGTCAAATGCTTTTTGACAAGACTTCCCAGCCGTTGTTTCCAGCAACTGTTTCAAGTCCCTAACACCTTTCCAGTGCTTTCTCTGACACAATTGCTGGAATAATGCACAGAGTCTGTCCTCCTCTGCCATATTTGCGTAACATCGAGCAATTTTTTTCCTCTTCTGCAACCCATTTGCATTGTCACGACAGCAGTGTAGTCTTTTGTCATTTTTTGAACAGTGTAATGATTCAGCTGCTTGAACAAATAAAATGACAGTTCTCATCAATTGTACTATTGCTAATGTATGAATTTTGTTAATCTAAAATTAAACGTAACTTAATAACATAATTACACCAATACGTGGCAGCAAGTAACTGTCTTCATGAGTCTTTGAATTGTTCATTCAAAATATTTGTTCAAAGCGCTGATTCATTTAGGAATGAAAAACAAATCACGTTTAAACCTCGATGCATTCAGAAAGAGAATTTTTTTGGAGCCATGCAGCTGTTCTGTTGAGGATTTGTTTGGAACTATTTGCAGTTGTGGTATATTATATTTGTATTATTTATTTATGGTATCATTCATCATTGAACCCCTATTTCTGACTAGCTAAAAGCAAAATTAAAAATAAACATATAATACATAATGTGTGTGTGTGTGTGTGTGTGGTCATGGAGCATTGATTCAATATTAATGTTTTGAATGTTTAAAGTCAAGAATACAGTTCTGTTGAGGATCAGTATTGACATCTATTTAGAGTTCATTGTCCTTTTTAATTTCAGCTTCTAGTAAAACGCGTACAATGCCAAGCTTGGGTTTGATTTCCAGGGAATGCATAATGATAAAACACATGTCTTGAATGCATTATTATAAGTTTTTGATGAAAGTGCCTGCCAAATGTATAAATACCAGTGCCTTTGGAAATCTTCAAGTTCTTCCGATTCTTCTTGTGAGATCCACAAAATCTGCAAATTCTCATCATTTATTTACATGACAGACCTGTTAGATTCCTCACATGGCCGTTTTTGAAAAGGGCTCCATATTGCCACAGTATTGATGAATTAGTAATGTAGAACAGAACAGCGAATTCATCTCCATATACACTGATCTGACCAGTATTTCACTCCCACTCTTCACAGATGATAACTGTCGTCTGGGAGATTATAAAAAATTGAAGACCAAGATGTTGGACTTACATGCTCAGAGGTACTTGACCCCCGGTAACCATGGCAGCCACGAGAACGAAATGGCAACTAGGAAGCATCTGGTGGACATGATGTTCAAACGCTTTGACGCAGATGGTAATAGAAGAGTTGACAGCAGTGAGCTATCACAGGTAAGACTGAACAAGAGTGTGACAAAATCAGTCTCTTTCTTTTCTCTCACCCGTTTAATTGACGTTTGCAATTAGGTGACATTTCTTGACCTTCTTAACATGCATCTGTCATGTTGATTTTATCTCAATAACCATTTTCAAACCAACTGAAGAGGTCAATTTTCAGATAAAAGAGAGAAATAGAGATGTTGCATGGTTAAAGAGTAAGGATGGATTGGGCTCGGAGTGTTTTGTGCTTGTTGAGTGAGCCTTCGGTGCCTTTGCTGCATTAATCTTTCATACACATTTTTATGCCTTGCAAATAAAAAACATTTGGGGGTTTATGATATATTGAACTGTAGCGTATGCTTAAGATCATTGATGGGTGTTTACACTTTATGGCTTAAGAGACCATTTTAGCCTTTTGACATTTGCATATAACTCACAGACCTGG